>JAOXYI010255396.1:0-10724 GCA_028566495.1 Lithophaga antillarum
CTAATTCTGAACGTTCTCGTTTCTGTATATCTATTTTGTCTTGTAATGCTTTCTTGTTTACTGCGGATGAGTTGTCAATGAGATCGATTTCAAGACCACTTATATATTTTTGTTCATATTCAAGTCTTTTTGTGCTGTTAAACCAAGGCAGCTTTCTGCTATTTGGTCCATTCGAGGAACATGATCTCTACCTTGTCCTTTTCTGAGACCTACAATCCTATTTCCACCCATATCAACATAAGCAAACATGGGTAGCGGGTCACTTCGTCTAAGATACTCCTGCATTTCTTTCATTGCTTTTTCAAACTCATTTTTGGTTGCATATTTGCTAAGAACAACATTAAACTGATGTAATTCTGGTGTTTCTGTTGACGTTGATACATCTGCAATATGATTAAATATTCCCATTTTTTATACGATTATTAAATTATTTCCAACTGTGTCTAAAACTACTGCTTCCTCATTGAGTATTACTGCATATACCTTGTAGTTAGCAGCAGGTGTTGCGTTCAGTCTGTAATGTAGTGTTAAACTTGTGTTTTCCATGGTTTTATCTTCAGGAATATATGAGAGATCAAAGTGAATTAATCCATAAAGGTTTTCAAAGTTGTGTAGATTCAGCATGTTCCCAGCGTCAGGATCATTGTTTGAATTAGGTTTGAAGTTGCATGCATCATCAAAAATACGATTTAAAGCATTTGAACTGTATTCAGTTTCTGGGTAATACATGCCGGTTCCAACCTCCAGTCTTGCAGTCATCAACTTGGAAGCTGCATCCGCCGCTGCATTAAGCTTAAATGTGTCAAGTAATAAGGGATTTTCGGTTTGACTTGTTTTCTTTCCGTCTCGTTGCAAAAACACAAACACATGTTTGGGATGTTTAATCCCTGATGTCATTCTGTACATACTTTCAGTCATGTCGCTGGCTGCACTTTCATGTACTGATTCCCTTAGGTATTTCCATGCTCTTCGTGCTGTGTAAACTGGAAGATCTTTCAACCCCTCAGAATTAAACTTGAGTCTAGGAACCCAGAGTTCTAAATGGGTAATAACAACTCTACCTATAGTGTTCCGTTATAATCTTCACCTTTGTCTATGATCTTTAAAAGATTATAAATCTATAATTTTAAATTTGTTTTGTTAACTAAATGAGTGAGCACGTACCAAGATTTGATAAGTTGGATAATTCAATGAAGGAATTAGCCGTTAATATAATGGAATATATTTGTGACAATAACTCGTAAAGAGTAACACCCATAACAAAGCTTAATGAGAAGAAACTTCATTCATATTGCCGTCCTTTGGTAACTGCTATTCCAAATGATGGAAGTTGTGTAAAGTATTTTGTTGGAGGTGTAAAATCAGGTATAGAATGGTTCTTAACACATGATAACGAGGAAAATCTAATTCTTGGTTGTTTTGATCATGAGTAACTAGTTTTGAATGTACAACTTACAACAAGTAATTATGTATCATGTATGAAATACATTTACCACAAACATTAGTTCATCCAATACCTCAAGTTATTATCGATGCTCTTAAAGAAAAAATTCTGTCAGTAGTTAAGTAAGCTTGTGAAAAATATCCTCATTGTACTTACACATACTGTCATGTGTACTTGGAAGATATCATTAATTTTGGAAATCGCATAAACATCATAAACATATTGCCATCATTCACTGAAAGTTTAGATTTAACCTTATTTGGTTTTGAAGAACTTTGTTGCAAACAGTGAAAAACCGAAGCTTGACGAAAGAACGGTTGGTTTGAAAATCATAAGTGTGTTGTTGCTCTCAGCTCCTAAATTATTACAATCCAAATACTGAACAAAGTCCTTATTTTTATTACACATGTAACACTAAATTATTAACGATGAATAACCGTCCAAATGACTTAGCATGTTGTTTAGATGCTAACAGTCCATTTAAGCAAGATCCTCCTACATCAAACAAAAGAAAATGTGAGTTTAATAGTTCATCATTGCAAGATAAAACATCAAACAAAAGAAAATGTGAGTTTAATAGTTTATCATTACAAGATAATAATACAGGTGATAAAAGAAAATGTGAGTTTAATACTTTTAGTGATCATATATTTGATTCAACAAAAAAGATTAGTTGAATCAAATATTCCTTTATTTTTTTCTTAATCAAAACCCAATATTGTTTATTAAACAATAATGAGTTTGTTGGAAACAATAATATTTTTAACGGTCGACAAGATTATAATGTTGATAATGCAATTCATTATTCTGTTGTTTATTATCCCTTGTTGTTTGGCAACAGCAATAACAATAAATAAACCTTGGACTTTGAGTGGAACTGGTTTTATCAATTGTGTCAGTACTGAATGTGTAACAAGAAGGTATAAAAACAATAAAGTTATAAGTACTGACAAATACGCGATTAAAGTGATAAGTGCAACTATGATGACATCTATATTGTCAGTTTATGATGTAGACTTTAATGATGTAAATGCAACATATATGTGTTCTTGCAAGCCACCAAAATCCATTTACGTTTCTGAAAATAACACTGAATTACAAACACAATGGACATTACAGAACACAACATTAACTAAAATATCTCCTGACGAATACAAAATTAATGTTACACTATCTTATCTTTGTCCGAAAATAGATCATTGTGTGGTTATTTATGGTAATGATTACAAGGCTGGTAATTTAATAGAAGTAAAATCTGGTATATATTTTAGTTACAAATACTCTTGTCATAAAGTAGAAAAACAATATCTTATACTTAAGTGTGAATCAAGTGTAAGTGCAAGAACAAGAAACTTCGGTTTTCTACAATGTGGTCAAGAGCCAAGAACAGAAGCTACAACAATTGTTGTGTTTAATACTACAAATATATCAAATACTTCAATAGATGATGCACCCAACAAAACAATAAACGTTGCATCCATTATTGTTCCACTTATACTTTTAATTGTTGCTGTACTTGTAACCATTCTTGTTTATTATACCTGGTTTCATAAACCAAAATATCAATTAGCCAACAAAGTTTAATCTCATTAATCTCATTCTTTGTTCAACACTTTAATCATTCTCAAAAGTCCAGTATTATTTTAGTTCCGTCAATAAATTTCATTCTTTGTTAATCAACAATAATCTCATTCTTTGTTTCAACACTCTAATCAATTAAATATCGCTTTGTTAAACATTAATTTCATCGATAATTTCTCAAAAAGTCCAGTTTTATTTTCGTTCATAAACCTTATCAATCACATTAAGCTCATTCTTTGTTAATCACTAAATCACTCATTACTTTAACGCTCATTCTTTGTTGAAACAAAAAGAGATCAATCATTTTTTGTTTCAACAAGGAACATTTTCAAAACGATCAACTTATAACTTTTCTTTGTTTCGTTCTTGTTACACCAAATAACTTATTTATTTTTGTAGCAAACATGTAATCAACTTTGTTTTACCATTGAATCTTGTTACACTTGTTACACTTGTTACCCAATCAATACAATTTGATTCAACTTAACTTTAAATAAGTTAAGTTAAGATAACTTAACTTATTTTAAGTTAACTTAACTTAACTTATCTCATTTTAACTTAACACCCAATAATCTTATCAATCTTGTTAACATCCAACTCACCTAATCAACTTATTACACTTGTTATACCTAATAAAACAAAAAAATTCATCTTTATTTTTGTTCCATTCATCCATAATTTCTCAAAACGTCCAACATTATTTTTGTTTCAAACTAATATCTAATCAATCCAACAACTTTTGTTACACTTTAATTAATCAAATCATCCCAAATAATTCATCTAATCAAGTAATCAAGTAATCAAGTAACAAATTGTTACATCAATCAACCCAATTAACCCAACTAACTTAATCAATCTACTTAATCCAACAAATTTGTTACATTCTTTTTTCCAATCAACCCTATAACTTTGTTACACTCATTCATCCTAATAACTTTGTTTAACACTTTCATTCCTTAATAAGTTTATTATACCCAATCATAAATAACAACTTTTGTTACACCCATTCAATCTCAACAAACAAACAATCATTCAATCTTCAAATATTCTGATGCTTTACCCCTCCATGTCTACAACTATTTTTGTTTCAAGTTCAACCCAAATAATCATAAATATTCAAGATCATTTGATATTGAAACCTAATACAGAGAACTTTCCTTTGATCTCAAATCATTCATTACACATCTTTGTTATAATTTTATTTTTTTGTTAAGTTATAACAATGAATGTAATTAGATTACCACAAGTTATAATGTACCCATTAACAAAAACAATTGTTAACGAATTACAATATCGTGTTCGGATGTCAGTTAAAAGTGTGTTGCTTCGAGAACCTAATAGATATCAATGGTGTCTTATATACTTTGATACAACAAGTAAAATAAAATAAAAGGATCAAAAATGTATAAAGATCATTCAGAATTCATTGGTCAGTTTGATTTTGCTTAACCTAACTTTGACAAAGCTTGTCAAGAACATTCAGATGAAATGACAGTAAAGTATGATAAATACGGTTTAAGAAATATGGCGCTACTCATACTCCAACTTGAAGAGCTGTTTTATCATCAATATAAAAGTAACCAATCATTTTGTTCAAAAACACATGGTGTATGAAAGGCAAAGCCTTTCCTAAAAGGTCAAAGACCTTCTACACCATGTGTTTTTGAAAGACCCAGAAAATTTTGATCGAACAAAAAATAATTGATCTCTTTTTTGTTTCAACAAAGAATGAGTTTAAGAGTGTTAAAACAACTAAGATGATTAAAGTGTTAATCAAAGAATGAGTTCGAGAGTGTTAAAACAACTAAGATGATTAAAGTGTTAATCAAAAGAATGTGATTTAGATTGTTTATTGATGATGAAACAAAGAATGAGATTTTGAGAATGGTTAGAGTGTTGAGCAAAAACAGTTTTGAGGGGATAAGTTTTGAGAACAAAGAATGAAAATAACTTTGATTAAACAAAGACTTTGAGGGGTTAAATCCGCAATAATGTTTTATGAAACAAAGAACAAAGTTAAGTTCGAGAACAAAGAATGAACAAATTTCTTTGTTAACACTTTCAAAGAATGAGATTTGAGAGGTTAAAGTGTTGAAACAAGAATGAGGTTTATGAGTGATGAAACAAGAATGAGATTAATTTGAAAATGTTGAGTGGAAAACAAAGAATGAGATTGGAACAAAAATAGTTTTGCTTTTATTAATAGATTGGGAACAAAAATAGTCTTGGACTTTTTGAGAAACAAAGAATGATGTTTAGAGATGTTAACCTCATAAGTTATTGAAGAGTTAAGTCTGATTATATTTTTGTTGAACAAAGAATGAAGAAATGATTGGAAACAAAAAATAGTTTTGATACTGATGAAGACTTTGTGAGCGGAAAACAAAATTATTGTTTCAACAAAGAATTAATCAATCGTTCTTTTTTTGTTGAACAAAGAGATTGGAACAAAAATAGTGTTGGACTTTTTGAGAAATTAATGATTAACAAAGAATGTTTTTTGTTGAACAAAGAATGAATGTTGAAACAAAAAAAAAATGGCTGGACTTTTCGAGAAATTTATTGATGAAGAATGAAATTGAAACAAAAATAAAGCTGAGATTTATGATTGACTAGAGTGTTGAAAAATAGTTTTGAGGATTTAAGTCCGAGAATATTTTAGCATTCTTTGTTAACAAATCAGATTTGAGGGTTAAACATGAATAATGTTTTGATTTGATCTGAAAACAAAAATAGTTTTGAGGGTTTGAGAACAAGAATGAGATTATTTTTTGTTGAACAAAAATAGTTTTGAGGGGGTTATGACTGAACAATGTTTTATGAAGATTTGGTTGGAACAAAAATGTGGAGTATGTTAATCAAAGAATGAGATGATTGATTGGTTGAAACAAAAATAGAAGGATGATTGGGTGAAAAGAATGTAAACAAAGGAGGTTTGAGATTCGATAGTGTAATGAACAAAAAGAATTTGTTGAATGTAACCAAAATTATTTAATTATCATCAAAAACACAACAAATACAACCATATGTTCCAACAAAAAACTCTTCGTTGTTTATGACAACTGTTCTTATTTTCTGGTAGTTTAAACTAATTTCTTTTTCTAGTTTCGTATCGTTTGTTACCCTATGAATTATTACATCCTTATGCTCAGTAATATCATCTAACAAATCCAACAACATTATTTTGGTTGTTTGATCTAAATTATCAAATCTGGTTTCACTCATTTTAGTGTTTATCAATAGCTTTGATGAGGTTAAGTTCTTATTTTGAAACAAAGATTTGATATTAGTTGGGAATAAAAATAGTTTTGAGTGAAAATAAAGCCAACTATGTAACAAAGAATGAAGATTGATTATACCTGAGATAATTTTTGAGAACAAAGAATGAAGAAATAATTTGAGTGGTTGATGGAACAAAAATAAAGCTAGACTTTTTGAGAAATGATCAATGAAGAAAGAAGTGTTGAGAATCAAATGAGATTGAAGGGTTAAGTCCGAGAATACTTTTGTTGAACAAAGAATAACTTTGATTTAACATTGAGGGGTTATACCGGAGAAAGTTATTGACAAACAAAGAAATGAAATAAAGCTGGACTTTTTGAGTCTTATTTTAAGTTAAGTTAAAGTTGATTACATATTTTGTGTAACAAGCATGTTAAGATTTATGCGGAAGTTTTTTAGATAGTTCATTAGAATAAGATATATTCTTTTTCATTACATCAGTAAGAGGATCTGAGTTGTTTACAGAGTTCTTTATTCCTTGTAAAAGTTTTTCTTTGATTTTGTGATCAATTGAGTAACGATAACAAAATGTTATTTTTGTGTTAAACAGGTTTATCATTTTAAGTAAATCATCTTCGTTTCCAAACAAAGTATCCCAAGTTTTTTTTTCAATTCTTCAACAAAATCATCAGGAATTATCACATATAAATGTGATTCAAACCTTAATATCAAAGAAACAATTGTGTTTCTTGTTTTTGGATTTTCAATGACTGATGCCATAGTACAACAACCTTGTAAAACAGAGTAGATTAATTCTCTAGCTGTACATAGTTCTTCCAATTCTTTGTTTCCAATTTCATTAGGTAGTTTTGTTGGGAAAAACACTTGATTTTCCATTGGGTTTTTAACCCATGATTCAAGTAATGGAGGACGATCATCTGCTGAAGTAATTAATAACAAATCTAGTATCAAAGTTAAGTTGTAATAAAACCATTTGTTTTCTTTACGGTTAAATACCATGTATTTTTTGATACATCCAAAACATTACTTAAGGGATAACCCAGTTTAATCAACATTATTATTTCATCTGAAAGTTTACAAATTGATCTATAAAACATATTAATTGTATAAAATAAATTTGGTTCAGATAAGAACACAAAAGGAAGTGGAACAATTTGAACTAACATGTTTGTTTGTTTGAGCTGAAAATAAAATTATAACAAGGAACAAGTTTATTTGATAGATGATTGAAACAAACAAAAACTGAATTATCAATGAGTTTGAGAATTAAGTACCAGCCTGTTTTGAATACTTTAATTTCAAACGCCTGAATAATAATTTGTTAACAAGTAACGAAAATTTAGTTATAGATAACAAAAAATAATGATACACTAAAAACACAATGGATGAAAAAAAGGAAAAGGAAAAGAGTGAAAATCAGGAAAAGAAATCCGATATGGACTTACTTAAACAATTCTTGGGTGAACAAAACACACATTATGAAACAAAGGAAAAGAAAAAGGGTAGATATGCACGATAAACTCATTCACAAGGTGATTGTTAATGTGGAAATGGATCGATAAACTTGACAAAGTTGTGGATCCCATAGTTTTTTTATGGTGATAATCCTGAAAACAAGCAAATCAATTGGAGAACCTGTTAACAAGAAAATTGTTCAGGGTGCAAATTAGGACTTGATCAAAAAAAGGAAGAGAAATAATTTGGAGTGATAAATTGGCTGAAGAACTTCATAAACCAATTAGAAGAAAATTCAAGCAAAGACGGGTAGAGGTGGCTCGCGCCGATGATACCTGGAGTGCTGATCTTGTTGATATGCAGGCATTTTCTCGTGATAATAAAGGATACAAATATTTGTTGACTGTTATTGATGTGTTTAGTAAGTTTGCCTGGGCAATCCCGCTAAAAACCAAAACAGGTCAAGAATTTAGTGAAGCATTTACCGGAATACTTAAACACAGAAAACCAGAAAAACTATGGGTTGATCAAGGTTCTGAGTTTTACAACCAGAAGTTTAAGAAGTTATTAAATGAACACAGGATTGAAATGTATCACACAATCAATGAAGGAAAGGCTGTTGTAGTTGAGAGATTCAATCGCACCTTAAAAACTAAAATGTGGAAGTATTTTAGTGCTAATAATACATATAATTACCTTGATGTTCTTCCAATATTGGTTGATCAATATAATAATACAAAACATAGGTCAATAAGAATAAAGCCAATTGAAGCAAGTAAAAAGTTGAATGAAAACACAGTGTTTAGAAATTTATACCCTGATGACTCTACTCCTGGTAAACCAAAATATGAACTTGGAGACACAGTCAGAATAAGTAAAAGAAAGGGAACGTTTGAAAAGGGATATACACGTAATTTGACTGAAGAAGTTTTTAAAATTAATACAATACAAATAACTGATCCTATTACGTATAAAACAGAAGATGTAAATAATGAACCAATTGAGGGTATTTTCTATGCTTCAGAACTTCAGAAAACTGAACAAACAACATTCAGAATTGAAAAAGTGTTAAAACGGGATAAAAGATTGTATGTTAAATGGAAAGGTTATCCAGATACATTCAATTCCTGGATTACTATGACAGATGTGGAAAAACTTTAATTTATATTTAAGAATTAGGTTTCTTTAAAAAAATGTGTACAACCGGATGTGTTGTAAACATGCTTTTAGTAGTTTAAACCCACTCTCCCAGGCCTTTCTGAGATTTTCATTTTCAAAAAACTATAGTATATTATCCTAAACCTTGGTTTAGGGTAGGCTAGAACAATTTTTTGAAAATGAAAATCTCGGGAAGCCTGGGGGGTATCAACTACTTCCGTCGTACCGTCCGCAGATGGTTTCTGTGCAATAAATTAAGATCTGAATGACCGATTTATAGGAAACTTGTACGTGTGGTACCACTGAACAGTGATAGAATCCTCGAGATCAGTTGGTCAAAGGTCTGGGTAACTTTTTCTATAAATAGAAGTTTTGGTCTCCTAATGTTTACTGAAATTTTATATATCTGATGTTCCACAGACGTATAAAGGAAAAGGAAACAACGCTATTACTTTAGGAGTCAACAGGTCAGAAATCAGGTCATCGTTACTATAAACAGAAAATTTTTCTCCACATATTTTTCCGGACATTTGTTCTCCACAACCGATGTTCAATAAATTTATACGAGAAGTACTTCGATGAAACGTAAAGAATCCTGCTGATTTTGGGATCAGTCCTGAAAAGTCAGGTGACCACTGCTGTAAATAGACATTTTGGTTTCCGGGCATGCGCGTAAATCATACATTTCTGATGTTTACCAAACTAATATAGTAAGTACCTCTGTGGAAGGGAAAGAATCCTACTGATTTTGGGATCGGTAGGTCAAGGTCAAGATCACCGTTACTAGTTATACTGTATAGGTCCATAGTTAGTTTCCGGACATTTATTCAAATTCTACACATCTACACTGACCAAACTTATACAGGAAGTATCTAAGAAAAAAGAGAAGAACTTGTTGACTTTAAGGCCAGTAAATGATAATATCAAGACTACTTGAAATAAAAATGCATTTGGTGGCACCTTCACCGAACTCACTCCAGGCTGTACAAAATAATTTGTTCAGAACTTATTCCGCAGGTACTAAACTCAAACGGGATAACTGATCCACAACGAACTTATATTATGGTTTCCCGGCGGCACGTAATGCATTTTTTAACTCTAACAGTTCCACTCTTTTTCAAATGTCTTGTAAATGTCCGAGAGCTATTACATTGTCGTGTATTAATTTCTGATCACAGTATAGTTTAAACTAGTGTATAATTTTGTATATTACGTGGATCTTATAACATGCAATTTTAACATTTAGAATCTAAACTTAATGCAATTTGAAGGAGTAGAATACCGACGTTTATAAACATATACCCATACGACCAGATAAGCCATTACCAACAGAAACTCAAACACAAACGAGAAAGCAAAACACACACACAACACTGAAAACTAAAGCTGGGAAAATTAGGTGCTTTTGAAGAGTAAGCATGTCCTGCTCTGTATGTGGCACCCGTCGTATTGTCTAGTGTACAAAAGCCAGTACTAAGTCGTAAATCAGGTAAGGAGAACAGGTAATGACTGCTATACTAGGAACTAGTCCGTAATCATGTGTGATACGGACACTCCAAAATGGTTATCAAATTCATGATGGCGACCATAAAATTTCCGCAGTGATGACATTAATTTGGGTTTGACGTAGCCTTTACTGGTAAGCTTTAATGACATTAATAACTTTCTATCTAGATGTCGCTATAGTGGAAACAAGCCCTAGAGTAGCGGATCAACTGTGAAATGTGGACTTCATACGCCAGCGACGCTGGTATATTATATCGCTACTCAGAAAAGTTCCCAATCAGAAAATTGTAGTCATCACGTTTATCGTATAGCTTTGATTTTAATCGTCCTCCATTGT
>JAOXYI010255507.1:0-10724 GCA_028566495.1 Lithophaga antillarum
CTTGTTATCAACTCGAGGTATTTAATTACAAAATAATAATAAACGAGCCTATGGTGAGTTTATTATTATTTTGTAATTAAATAACGAGAGTTGATAACAAACGATATACAATTCTCACGAGTTGTGAAACCTTTTTCTCCTATGATAAACTTGCTTTGTGTGACCTATTTTTAACGTCGAGCGACACCACCATTTAGAACGTCACAAGTTGCTAAGGAGACAGAACATACTTCTCGTGAGACTTTTACGAGCGTCCAATGGAATTTCAATTCAAATGCTATCACACCGTCCTATCAACCAACCAAGGAAGCTTTTGCTTTATCACATAGTGATAAATTTCAAATGTCGTTCGATAAAGTAAATATCAATTCACGCGAGAAATAGATAACACTGCCCAATCATAAGAGAGAAAAAATATATATTAAGTTTATCTTCCACTTACAGATATATTCTTTAGGTGGTGTTGGTTATATTTTTGGAAACTTTGGGGTTTTGTTGGTTTTAACCATTTGATTCTCTTCGAGCAACACTAAAAAGACACGAGTTGTGTAAATCTACATATGGCGCATGAAATTATTCATAATATCTTATGATAATCTATTAGGATGCAAGATTGTAGTATAAGTTATCTAAATACAATACTACAATAATATATCAATTATGATTTAATTGTATTGCAACTTATCTTGGTTTGGCAAAAATGATTCGTGGACATAAAATATATAGTTCAGTGGACCTGAGATACTGCTTAATTCAACATTATGTGTAATAGGAAGTAATTCAAAAAGAATTTCATCGCTTTTTTCAGTTTGCAAAATTCATCTCTTAATATTAGAATTGATTTGCTTCTAAAAGCGGGATAATTTTCAATGGAAAATTTAGAACGAAATTAGGTGAAAATTATATAACGTTATTGTAGGGGTTTAAATTAATTTTAGACTTAAATTGATGACTTGGGAATTTATTTTCTAAATCTCGTATATTTGATTCCACTAATATAAAGCTGACAACAGACCAATAATACCTAATCCATATTGAAACTTAAAGGAAATTTTCGAACCGTAAGAATTATACTGCAATACGATTTACATAAATTTGCGATTGGCAGGAGTTACACTATGAATGAAAAGTACACATTTCATAAAACATAATTTAGGTAAAATATGCCAGTGCACCTCCTGAAACATTTATTTACAAATACGATACAAGTTAAGCAGATAATATCTTATTCAACAAGAACGATTTTTAGAGAGCTAATATGCTCGCTCTTAAAATTCAGAATATGAGTTATTTTCGAATATTTATATTACATGTAATATACAGCTTTTACTTATACCATTAACAAATCAAAATCAAACTGTACGATATTTGTATAAACTAAGTTATTGTTATTTGTTTTTATGTACATGTATAGTATGAATATGTAAATATATTAGAACTGATAATTGACGTTCTTAAGAATAAAGAAATACTAGTAATGCATGTTTCGAAAAATGATTGTGGTTTTTCTTGATTAAATCGAAAATGTGTTGTATAATAAATAATGTGGTCTGAAATGATACAGGAGCTCTTTTCTAGTTCTGAATTTTTTTGTTGCTGTTAGAAAAGGTTTGAGATTTTTTGTCTCTTACCACATAAGGGCATATGATGTATGATTAAGAAATAATTTCCGTCAGCCAGGGAAGGCTTAAATGTACAGATACAGTGCTTAACCGTGGCTTATTATCCAATACCCCATGGCAGACAGAAATTATTTCGTTTTTTTTATGTTAATTCTGTTCTTTTGCAGATCTGAACCGACTCAGTATGCGACATCATTTTGAATATTTTGATGTTTGTGCATAGAGTCAGCATTATGACGTTGTCGATTTGTATTATGACGTCACCATTTTGCCTAATGACGTCTCTGCTTGTGTGATCGTGATTTGTTGAATATTTTACCACAGACTTATTTAACTGATGCAACCACCTGCCCATATAAGAAACTGTGATTTGTTATATAATTGCCTCCCATCCCCTGTCGATGCACCTAATCTCACTTCACTTTTTGTATGACAGTCTATAAATCCTGTTGATATCATTTATGCGGATGAGGAAATGCTTACCGTTCCGGATCACCTAATTTCATTCGCGGTTTTTATGTGAGTACGTGGTGTTCTATTTTAATAGATTTACAGTATTGTTAATTTCCCTTTTTGTTCGTGGTTCTTGTTCGTCTTTTTTTTTGTTGTTGTTCCAGTGTTGTTGCTTCTTCTTATGGCATTTGGATCTTCTGTATAAACTTATATTTGTATGGTTGTAGTTTTGTTCTTTCCTCTTACCAAATATGACTTTTTACCGGACTTGACATGAGCAACACGGTGGGTGTCTAATTAGAAGCAAGAATTGTTTAACCTTCCGGAGCACCTAGGTTCACTCCCGGTTTTTAGTTGATTCCGTGTTGCTCATCTATTTTTTTTAGTTTTTCTGTGTTGTGTTTTCTGTTGCATGTTCATGTATTGTTTGTTTGTCCTCGTCTTCATCGTTCCCGATGTTGCCTATGTCCTCGGATTGTTCCTTCTTGATTGCTCCTTCGGTTTTCTCTCGCCTGTCTTGTACTGGTGTTGTATTGTTATGATATGACTTTATGTTTTGGGTCACCGCCTGATAAAATGCAGTAGAATTATATTCCATCTGTGAAAGAGAAAACCAGTATAAATTGACAATCCAACAATATTTACAGACAAGTCAGACGAAACTCTTCCTTACAGGAAGAGTGGTGTATATCTATGATAAAAATTATATCTGATCAGGTATCTAGTCATACACTGTATTTACGATACAACAGATTGTCGTAAAGGCAAAGCAAGATCTGACAGATGTCACATTTGGAAGCAGAAAAGCTTACCGATCTGGAGCACTTGGTTTCAGCTAGATGTCAATTTGATTATTAATGTTGACACCAACTCTCTAGAACATACTGTTTTTCATTACTGAATGATTATAACTAAAGATATTTAATAAAAATCAGTGTGGTCACCCGTGGGTGCTTAATTATAAGAAATAGACACATAATGTAACTGCAATTTTTTGTTCGCAGTAAGATGTTCTACAAAATGGCTGTCTCAACAAGGTAAAAGTTTTGACCCCTACCCCTCTACAGCCACAACCATAACCAGGGACCTACTTGCAAATTTGCAAAATTCCTAAATTTGAACAACCAATATTTTCGGACAAAATCAATTCAAATATCTTGTACATACTAAACGATATTTGAGGGTTAACAAATTAGGACATGACCTTGACCTTTGACATTTTAGCATAAATGAAGGTCATGGCTCATAGAGGTCACTGATGATCCCAGCTTTATATAACTTACGATTGTCAAGTTATAGTGGCACAATGATCTGAACAAACATATTAGGGTTGTACAGAAAGTAATTGATTGATAAATAAAAGGAGGCGGCACAATACCATAATTCCCTCCGCATTTTGGATCGAGGGTCAATTCACTGTGTTTTATAGTTTCGGAGAAGATACAAACAAAGGTAAAAAAATACGAATGTGACCTTAACCTTTGCCCTCGTAACCTTTTTCAAGGTCAAGAGGGATAATAGTGAAGGTCCCATGCCTTTTCGACTTACCGTTCGTGAGTTTTAGTGAAAAAAAATTCATTTCAGTATTTTTAACGGTATCAGGGTGGTAATAGGAAACAGGTTTTCGGGAGTTCGGGGAGATAATTGAGTAAGGAAAAGTGGTTCAACCAATCAGGGTGAAAATCAAATATGGTAAGAATAATTTTTATGTGTCCTGTACCTTTTTCACATTGTCAGTTTGAAAAAATGGTAGAAAAGAAAATTAATAATTATTAGAACGTGACCTTGACCTTTCATCAAGTAACCCTTTTCAAGGTCAGAAGGCATGAGGGATAATAGTGAAATGTCCCATACCTCTACGAATTACCGTTCGTGAGTTTTAGTGAAAAAACTGTTATGTCAAGAATATACAGTCGAACTTCGATAGCTCGAACTCGGATCGCTCGAACACCATTTCTTTGTTAAAATAAACCCCGATTTCTCGAATACTCGAACTAATTATTACGTCCCCGGAGTAATAAAATCACGTAAAGTACCACCAATAACTTGAACTACATTTTTAATTGGCATCTGTGCCAAACGATTTACAAAATATACTTTTCAAATAACAAAAGGTGTAAAAAACAGAGGCCATATTGGTAGGTGACCGGAAGGTCGTTTGATAACAATTACAGGTAATAATTATGTCATAATTAATGTTTTACCGCCGATTGACCTTAATTAATCTTTAATCAAAAATATTATTATGATATGTCCCCGATTCGTATTGTTCATTAAGTTGATGAAGTAAATATTCATCTGTGTACTACATCATCAGTTATTGATTTGTTTACGTCGGACAACAACTGATACAGTAAGAGCTACTTTTATTTTATTTGATTGTTAACTTATTTTTTTTTTAACTTTGGAGGTTTGGTCATTGTTTTATGTAGAAAACCAATGTCGAATCTTGTTTCGTTGATTTGTTCGTTTGAACATCTGGAAACGGGCATCGTTCAATCAAAAATTAATTCAGGCGGATTTTTAGTCAAATTGAGAACAGTTTTATTTATACATTAAAAGTAATGCATACATTTAAAAAATGTATTATTCCACGAAAGAAACAATCAACGACGCAACAGATCAAGTTAACACTAAACAAAGTTGGTGTGGAACCGTATATTTTCCGGAAACTGTCGAATTTCGGTCGCTCGAATTACCGACAACTCGAACCCTTTTTCCTGGTCCCTTTGAGTTCGAGCTATCGAAGTTATACTGTACAGGGAGATAACACCCATAAGACATTATCAGATTCCCTTTGACAAAATAAAACATAATTACAGTAAATGATCCTTAACAATTTCGACCAAATCTCATTTCAGTATTTTTAATGGTGTCAGAGTGGTAATAGAAAAAAAAGGTGTTCGGTGTTCGGGGAGATAACTGCATAAGAAAAATGGTTCAACCACTCAGGTTAAAAATCAAAATCTTGAACTATGCCCAAACTAATATAGTCTTTCTTATGCATTTTGTCCCAAGGTGTTTATGTCAGACTTTGTAAATTACAATCAACAAATATAGTTCTGATTCTTCAAAGTAAAATCAGAGGTTTTTCACTCGAATTAGGATCTAACTTTGATCTTGTCAACCTGAAAAAAGTGTCAATTTTAGCTATTGTTTCAACTGATAACCAGGGTCTCAAGTACATTACAGATAAGCCATATCAGAATAGTTGACAGCTAACCAATCTGGTAATTATCAAGTGAAATTGTAATGATAACACACCTTTTCTAAACAACAAACCAATCGTTCAGTTTGCCTTTGTCGCTAGAGTATTTTAGTCTAAACAGAATCAAAATTGTTTGATATTTTACCTTTACTAGTGATGTTAAATATTTAAATAACAATCGAACGTACAAAGTGCAAGAAATTCATTGTTTGAGGTTTATTGTCATTTTCAGCAATTTTTTAACCATATCGTGATAATCAGACTTGCTGGAAGAGGAAAGCCAAGACAGCTATATCTAGCTGATCGATGAGACTCCCAACCTTAGGTAGATGGCTAGAAACCTTAACAGATAAGTTATACTTTTTATTAAATGAATTCAATGTGTTTGAATTTTTTCCATAATAGGGGTATGACGCCGATCGGGGCTTAACTATAGAAGATAGACATACAGTATAATTGCATTTTTGTTCTCTGTAAGATGGTAAAGTTTTGGACCCCTAACACTGGGCAGCCACACGCACAGCCAGTGGCCTACTTGCAAATGTGCAAAATTCCTAGATATGAACGACCAATATTTTGGGACAAAATGAATTCAAATATCTTGCATACACTAAATGATATTTGAGGGGTTAAAAATTAGGACATGATCTTGACCTTTAATTTTTTAGCATAAATGAAGGTCATGATTCATAGAGGTTAATGGTGATGACCCAAGCTCTATATGACTTACGATTGTCAAGTTATAGTGGTGAAATGGTCTGAGCAAACATATTAGGGGGTGTAACTCGTACAAAAAGTACTTGATTGATAAATAAAAGGAGGCGGCACAATACCATAATTCCATTCATATTTTGGACCGGGACTCAATTCACTTTGTTTTATAGTTTTGGAGAAGAAGATGATACCAACAAAGGTAAAAAATTAAATGTGACCTTGACCTTTAACCTCGTAACCTTTTTCAATGTCAAAGGTAATGAGGGATTATAGTGAAGGTCCCATGCCTCTACGACTTACCGTGAGTTTTAGCGAAAAAACTGTTCTGTCAAGAATATACAGGAAGATAACTCCAATAAAACATCATCGATTCCCGCCGGACAGAAAAAACATAATTACAGTATATGATCCTTAACAATTCTGACCAAGTTTCATTTCAGTATTTTTAATGGTGTCAGAGTGGTAATAGAAAAAAGGTTTCCGGTGTTCAGGGAGATAATTGCGTAAGGAAAAGTGGTTCAACCAATCAGGGTGAAAATCAAAATCTTGAAGCATGCCCAAACTAATATAGCAGGAATGATTTTTTATATGTCCTGTACTTTTTTTTACCTTTTCATTTTGAAAAAGTGGCAGAAAAGAAAAAAATCTTCAGAAGAAATAATATAAGGTCTTCACTGAAAGCGAGGGACACGTTTGCAAAGATTTATTTATAGATAGTAGTAAACTAAACTAAAATAACATTTTTCTCCAGACAAAACAGTATTTAGTGCTAGATGCTATTATATCTCGTGTCGATAGAATAATAATTGTGTTACGGGATGGTTTTTAAAATGACTTGCTATGCATTTTGCTAATAAAACATGACGTTAGAAAATGGAAGATTTAATCATTAGATAGGTCCTATGTCTCGGAGAACTGAATTATGAAATGGCTTGAAAACTATCTTACCGTCAAAACTGACTGATGTTGATAAGTAGTAACGGTTGGCGGGAATAGTCTGATTGCTTAGGTAATCAAACAAAATTTCGACCCATCAGTACAATGAGATATTGTTTGAAGGCGGTTTATATATATTTTGTATCAACTCTTGAATGATGGAGAACGAGGTTTCTATCTGGAATGGTTAAAATATTTGCCATAAAACAAATTATCGATTATTATTCACTGAGTTCATCTCAATATGGCAAGAAATCCTTGAAAATATAACCATAAAATCAATTACTCGTAAACTACAGATATAATTTTACTGTGATAAATGTACATTTAGATCACTCGATCTTGACAGTAGAACCGATGTCTAATGGGCTTCTTAGCACAGGTTATCAAAATTAAAATTTACCCATTATGTAGATCATACAGGTTTCACATTCACACAAATTTTATTTCAACATTTTATGATTCACGTTAAGAGGGTTTGTAGACGTTTCACGTTCAGCAGATTTTAACAAAAACAAACAAACAGATGCACATAACGTAAAAATTATCACTGAACATCACTGCAGCAAGAAGAACCTCCTTGTTTTGTTTAGAAGATCTTAACAAAAGCAAACAAACAGATGGACATAGCGTAAAAAATATCAGTTGTCATCACTACAGCAAAAGTTGACGTAACATTTAACAGATATTAATCTATATCGATGACCAAGTTTAGTCGTGGAGGAGGCACAAATGCGCGGAGTCGATCATTAACCTTCGGCAAGTAATTGATACACCTGCTTAAGAAACGTTAAAAGTCGTTTGAACCTTTATAACTGCATTTGCTCAAAGTAAGTCTCAAAAGCGAAACCATATTGGTACGCGTATATTGATCTGCACTGATAGTTGTGTTAAAATGTGTATATCACTCGGGTTACCAATCATTTTTACATGTAGTTTAAGAACGGTTAGTAATATTTGTAATTGAATTTTATAAGCAGACCCGTTATGTAAAGTGTAGTTTTCCGTCTGTTTTGATGGAAATTCATGTTGTCCTGGGTTCATAATTTTGTCATTTCTATAAATTACATGTATAATCATATAAAAAAGTAACTTAAAAAATGTAAAAAAAATGTCTAGTTCTCGGGGTATGTATATTTAGATCTTTTACAAAATAGGCACAGATATCAAAGAAAGTTCTTTCACGGTAAATTATTTTTTTCTTTGTTAGTCCTTATTATAGGCCTGGCACTTTTGACAAAGTGTTTACTGAGGGCTCTAGAATCCGTTAAAAATGGATTATAATCCATGGTCACCAAAACTGAAATCGTTTATAATAAGGAAATTTTGAAATTTTTATAATCCGCGACAATATGTCACCGACTGTTATAGATATTTTAATGGAGATCAACATTTTAAAAATCTTAAACGTCTCTACCAATCCAAATAATTATATAAAAGTAGACAGAAACTTTAAACAATATTTGTCTATGAATATTGAAGTGAATAGAATAGACCAATTTTGAAATGCAATGCCATTATGAGAAAACGGTTACGTTGACGTTCCATGTATTTTATTGTCCTTTACAAAGACGGAATGGTGTTCAAACTACACATTTAAGCGGATGTAAAGTTTTCAAAATTGAAGTTTAGTGTTATAGATACTGCATTTTGTCATTATGAGACAGGGAAGGCAAAGTGTATGAACAGCACTTACTGCGATTTCTAATAAATGGAACTTAGTTCACAAGGGGCTATTTCAATAAACACGTAATTATCCACTCTCTTTGGCAATGGGTTTCTGTTGCAATTTTACGAAATATGTTGAAAGCGCCGTCGGGTATATCCGGCTGTCTGTAGTTTTCGTCTAGATTTTTTTTAAATTGTGGGAACATATTCTGTATCTATTTTAAAATTTGGACAAAACATTTATATACTAAATCGTTAACTTTATCTTCCTTGCAAACAGGAATAATGAATGTCATAGATTTGAAATTTATTATGGATGTTGATTTCAGACACTTGCATTACTGAAAAATACAAAATAAATTTTCATAATTATTTACCTACTTTGCCCTTCAACCTTCAACGTGTTTATTTATGAAAAGAATCTAACGGATATTTAATGTATCTTTCCGGAAACGTTTATCTGGTAGACGGTCCTGCAAATCTCATTTACAAAGTAGATTATTTGGTCGTTAAAACCATGCCAGAGCGTTAGATTTCTATATAAACCAATATGAGAAAAGGGAAAAAGTTAGGATATATAGAATTTCCAGGGCTGGACTTTTAAATGGATCTAATTTCGTGTATATATTTGTCTTGTTATCATTTCTAAGAAGGATAGAAGCCAAGACTTAAATGAAAACTTTCATACCTCGCGTCCAGATCAGTTTTATGATTCAAGGTGGAAAACAGGAAATCTCAAATTGAACTATATATAATGAAAAGAATCAAACATTTTACAAAGGAATAACGATGGTGTAAATAAATGCACATTGATAAAATGTCTGAGATCACTTAAAAATTCTGACGCAGAATGACGGAAATAAAGTTTAGTGGAAAAAAATTGGAAGGGTACTTTTTAAACTCTCAACTTTTGTTTACTCCCAAAATTGCATGAATCGGTCCATCAGACTGAGAAAGTGACAGTTTACAGTAACGAATACAGGTAGACGTGATAAACTACCTAGACTATTCGAACGCCAAGGTGCCCAAAAACAAGAAAAATCGTGGGCTAAATTAAGTCTCAGCTGTAATTTTGAAATTTTCAAAACACATTATTTCGTAATTAAGAAAGGTTTTCAAGAAAATAAATTTACTATATTGCTTAAAAAAAAACATGCTACTATCAGTCGAACTTTTCATACAACTGACTACATATTTAAACAAATTGTTCAGTTGTCAATAGTTCTTTTTAGGGATATTAACATACTTCTAAAAGAAATTGTTGCATGTCTTTAGCAACATCACGCCTTTTTAGTGGACACCTTGCTAAATTTAAAGAGAAAATTTTACCTTCAATGTGAGAATATCTGGCCTGAAACGTCTTCTTTTTATCTAACTTACACCTGAGCTTAATCGTAAAATCGGTATATTTTCTCCTTGTTACAAAGTAGATTCAGGGACAATCCAGAATAGGAGAAATGGTATACGCCTTGACAGACATCTACAATAATTGAATTCTCTTAAAACCACAAATAAAACAATAAACAAAATGAAAGGATATTGTATTGCTTTACCTAATATTTCAGCTGCAAAATGTGAAAAAAATCTTTATATTATTTTTGAATTGGCCAAACTATTTTCAGTATAATTTAATAAATCATTCTTCATTAAAATTCTGACTTTTTATACTAAAATGAATCTAAACCATTATTTTGAAATTCGTAATATTCGACACCCTCTTGTACCTTTAAGATTGTAAGTCTAGTGTTATATAGTCTGTACAAAACCTAATAGAGTTCTTGTAGATCAACTTTGTACACGAATGAACAGAAACGGTGTCAGTTTATACATTTTTAAGTGATGTTCATCGACAAAGTCAAAATTTGTAGTGATGTATGGGGTCGATTAAATGATGATGCAGGTGAGGATACCAAACAACGGAAAAAAGGATTACTTCCTTTTAAGGTGTCGGACTCAGTCTTAAGAGAATATCGTTTATTAAACAAAGTATTATGTGTAAAGTGAACAGGAAAATTTATTCGGAAAATGTACGTAGAAATTAATATTGAAATATTCATACCCATGATGCTTTAGCCTATTAATTTTTGTCTTTTCTAATAAAAGTAAGTTTTACTGATTAAGAA
>JAOXYI010255727.1:0-10724 GCA_028566495.1 Lithophaga antillarum
GTCCACATTGTGTTCTGTACATATGTTAAGTGGGCGCGCTTGGCTGTCATTCCGACAGCACATATCACTTGTTTATCTCTGTGGTTGAATAAGGCAGATTTCGGATGTTGACCAGAATTTTTTTCTCTGTCATATGGCTTACTTTTAAAATTGTATATAAACTGGAAATAATTTTACAGATCAGGACCCTTTTACATGTAAGAAATGAGGATTTTAAAATTATTTCTGGGTGATGGATATTTGGAAATAATTTTAAGATACTGATCAAGATTGATGAGAAAGAAATTGCCAAAGGGTACATTTTTCTAACTTTCTCATTATATATAAAATGTTATATTGTGCCAACAAAAGTTAGTGAGAAACAAATTATTGTGTACGTGCTCTTTTGTAACTCTACTGCATAGGAATAGCCTTTTCATACCCCCTGCAACAAAGTTGGTTTGGGGGGGGGGGGGGTACTGGATCAGCTTGTTGCCATGGAAAACAAAAGGGGGAATTTCAAAAATGCTAAATCTTAATGAAACTTCCATCTGTCCATAGACATAATTTTTTCTTGGTATGCATTTGGTTATTTTTCAATGAATTTCTTGGAAAATTTACAGAAATAATTCTGTGGGTGTCTACATGTGCACAAAGGGTTCAGAGTTTTCAAAATGGCCACCATTGCCATGGAAACCAAAGGGGGAAAACAGCAATTAGGGTCAAGTACTGTGGAATTGCAGGGAGGTATTAACCATAGGATAACAGCTCTAGTTCAGAACTGTTTGAAACAGTATTTGAGTTGACTTATATTTATTTTACAGTGGCCAGAAGATAAAATGAAGAAGGTTGATGATCAGGTTCAATCAAGGTAAATTGAAATTTTATGCTTCTTTGTAAATTGATTTTGTAAAAGATCCCAATCTGAAACCTCAGGATTTGAAATAAATTTGAATTAGAAATTTGATACATGTCCCTAATACTTGGTATCTACAGGCATTAAGAAGAAACATTTAACTTCTTACTCCTCCTGGTCACATTTGATTAGAAAAAATTGAAGTAACAGTCCACAGTAATCTAACTGTAGAAGAATATTGGATTAATAAGGACTTCTTTAAAACAAATAGCGGTATAATATTTTGTCCTGTCCATTCTTTCATCTCACCACTGTTTCTAAGACATAAAATCAGTAGGAATAAATCATAACAACGAAATTGTAGATTATTAACACACAAGATGTGGACAATATCTTTGAAAATTGAGTCAAAAGTTTGAATGTAGAATGACATTAGAACTAAAATAAAATGCTCTTCATATGACTATTTTTTCAAATTTTTTTATTAAAAATGATACCAATTTTATTTTATAGATTTATTAAAAGATTGGTATATTTCTTTAAACCAACAAATCATGTATTTTCTCGACAAGAACTGACACATGAGAAGTCACAGAAAATAGCACATGTGGGATGTCTGTTAATAGATTATCTTATCTCAAGTGAACAAGTAAGTAGAATTGTAACTTTGTTGTTGACTTTTCGACATAGTCAGTTGTAAACCAAATGATGAAAATACTCCTTCAAAGTGAACAGTTATTAAATTGTACCTTAAGAAAGAGCAGCTGTTTAGAGTGGAAGTAATAGCTTCAGTTTGTTTGATGCCTTGTGAAAAAATGGCTATGGTTTGATTATGTCTGTTTTGACATGTGGCTGCTACTAAGGTACTATTTGATGGATGCAAAGAATAATTTATTGGTATGCTTCCTTAAGGATAAAGAGGTGTCCTGTCAATTTGGACTGTAATGCAAGAGTTATCTCCCCTACAAACCTTGGTTGATTTAATGAATTTTAAATGATTTTCAAACTGATAATTAAACATGTGATGTGATATTCGATGGGTTGGTGATTGAACACCTAAATGTTAAAGTTCTGGTAGAAGCTGTATCTCAGCAGTTGCTTTATGTATGATGAAATTTATAAACAAATTTACTTTATATAAATATTAAGATTCTCAGCTTTCCATAACATGATATCCGATATGTCTGCCATGAATGACAGTCTAGCTAGCAAACATTGAAAAATGAGTTTGATGTCTTTATATGTGTTCTTTTCATTATTTAATTTTGAATTTTTTACTGGTCACTATTATCAGAATTAAGTACAATACATGTATTTAAGAGTGAATTTATACAAAATTAATTATTTTTGGTGATTTATTTTTATAGGATGAAGCACAGAAACAGGCTTTGGATTACTTGAATGATATAGGACAATGTCTGTCTGAGGTAGTTTAGTATTCTAACTAACTATCAGAATTTATATCATTTTTTCTCATTTTCTGCCAATCAGATATCCAGTACCAAAAATCATCAGCCATTATAATCTTTTATTGGTTCAATTATATGTAGAGGTGATCTTTTATCAAGTTTCTCATGTGATGTAAATTTTGTTTCATGTATGGCTTCCTACTTTACAAAAACTCTGTAAGTAACTCTAATTTCAGAAACACTTGTATGCAGTATTTTGTTGCAGTTAGGGAAATTAAAATTAAAAAACAGTTTTGTCAAATAGATTTACAGAGAAACTTATTTGAAAGTTATCCAGCTGAAAGAGTACTGATAGAGGACTGCATGAAATTATCAGATAACAAAAATTTAACTATCATGTGTATTATGGTATTTCAACACTTGCTGTCGTTGTCTGTCATAGCTAATTTGTACCTATTAATAGACTTACGTTGTATGTGAGCCTTTGAATTTTTTCTTAGATTAATATAATGATTAAAAAATACTTTTTTCAAAGCAGCTAACAGTACTTGGGTAACTGTTGTAAGAGATTTCATGTAGAAGCTTTATTTGTATAAATTTAATCTGAATGAATTTTACAATACTAAGTGTACTTTAAATATTTGGATGCATGATGAGTTTTTCAATTCTATTAAATAAAATTTTTAGGAAATGTGTTATGGTAGATTTTAAATTAGTTAAATTCTTCAGAGTTGTAATTTTAAACAAACAATATATGTTTTTTCCCTTAACATTGCAGATAACAAGTCAATATTTAGCTCCAGAATCAGTTCTCAGTCCTTCTAATATACATAAAACTTGTAGCAAGTATTATTTCTTGATGGTGGGAAGATTTAGTTGTACGATCAAGGGAGACAAATTGTTAGAAAAAGCTGGAATTTATCAGTAGTAAGTAATTGTAAAATTTTGAAGATGTAGTTTTTTCCTGAGTATATTGATCCTTTCTTTTCTTATGGAATGATGAAAGAGTAATTGTTTTTGAAATACAACTGTTATATGTCACATTATATCAGTATGAGAGAAAATGTATTTTAAGGTTTGAGAATTCAGTTCAAATTGCAGCATTCTTCTTGACTTCAAAACATTGTATAAATGATTTCATGAATTTCTGAGGACTTCAGAATGTTTCATTTTGACAAAATATGATGTTACAGTTTAATGGACATAGTGTCATCAGTAAATCAAGATAGTTACGTCAAGTTAGTGGTGTCTAGTCTAAACTTCAGCAGAGATAACAACACAAGACATGTTCTGGCTAAAGCACTCTGTTCTTCCAGTGAGGTATAGTATTCAAATATTTTCATTTATTTTAAATTTTGTATAATATATAGGTAATACTTTGTCCATTGTTTCATGTCTCCCTCATAGTACATCTGCAAACCGTGTTTGGAATGGGCCGATATAGGGTGTCCGACTGTTGGATAACTTGTCAACACAAATCCTATAATGTGGCTTATTCAGTTTCCTGAAAACTGGCACAGTGCAAGACCTTGATATGTAAATTTGAATGAAGCAAGGACATTCTAGGACATTGAGTATTGTAAGAGTTGTGGCTCTTTGTGCAATTACTATTTAATGCTATGGACACAACGATAGAATACACATGTAAAAATAGTCAATACAACTCCCCAAGTGCCTTCATTCATTTTACTGAAAAGTGGCACTTTGCAAGACCTTAATATACATATTTACGTGAAGTAAAGAATGTTCCAGTCTGGTTCGTTTTGCAAGAATTATGCTCTTTGACTCTTAAAATATTTGATGCTGCATATAAACCTAAACCTTGCCAACACATCTCCTTTAGTTTACCTGGTCCAATTTTCTGGAAAGATGCCACATTCAAAGATTGTGATAACCATATGTGCAAGAATTAAGGATGGCCCAATGTACTGATTTTATTAACAGTTATAAATCTTTGAGACCTAGAATATTTTATAAAAGTATAGGACATGAACTTTGTCAATTTCTAACTGTATCAACATTGGACGTAATGTATGCCAGCAAATTAACTTACATAAATTTTATCAGTGGAGGGCAAGATAAGAAATTTATTCCCCATGTTTTAGTATTATAGCTATGGGGTATTAGTACAGCTCTGTAATTTTGTCTACAAACAGTTTTAGTTGATTTAACACCTAGTCTTTGGTTGTAACCCCTTTACATGAAAAGCAGAGTTCTCACTAACAGTTTGTTAAGGCGAGTCTAGGGACTCCTCAGTTTTAGTAGTGACGAGTCTCATAAGACATAAATCTACATAACATGCATTGTATACTGAAATTAACTGAGAACTATTTAAATTTCCACATGAATTGTCATATTAACTTATACTGCCAGCACAGAAGTTCAGAATACTCATTTAGGGACTCATTTGTTGAAATTTATATGAGTCCTTGGACTCATTATTTCAGAGCAAGATGAGTCCAGAGGAAAAATGATGAGTCCTGGACTGATGGACTCGCTTTAATGAGAACCTTGCACCTCAGGGAATAGTTTAACATAGGATCCAATGGGAAAACATTCAAAGATCTTCTACTTAGAAACTATGATGACAGTTAAACCAAAACTGTTCATGAATGATCGTTGGATGGTCCTTTACCGAGTTTGTTATTATCATGCCGATTGGAAGTCCAAGATGGCTGCCACTGCAGGGCATAGTTTAACATAAGATCTTACATGAAGACATTTAAACCAAAACTGTTCATGAATGATCATTGGGTGGTCCTCTACCGAGTTTATTATTTTCATGCCGATCGGAAGTCCAATATGGCCGCCATTGCAGGGCATAGTTTAACATAAGATGTTACATGAAGACAGTTAAACCAAAACTTCATGAATGATCATTGGGTGGTCCTCTACCGAGTTTGTTATTTTCATGCCGATCGGAAGTCCAAGATGGCCGCCACTGCATGGCGTAGTTTAACATAAGATCTTACATGAAGACATTTAAACCAAAACTATTCATGAATGATCATTGGATGGTCCTCTACCGAGTTTGTTATTTTCATGCCGATCGGAAGTCCAAGATCGCCGCCACTACAGGGCATAGTTTAACATAAGATCTTATGGGAAAACTTTCAAAGATCTTCTTCTTAGAAACTATGCAGACAATTAAACCAGAACTGTTCATGACTAATCATTGAATGGTCCTTACAAAGTTTGTCTCTTTTCGTCCAAGATCAAAGATGGTTGCCACACATCTTGTCTTGTCATATTTTTCAATTTAGACAAATTTTTTTTTAAATTCCTAAAAAATCAGTGATGTGGCTAATTTGAAGTAGTTTTAGAAGAAATGGTTCTTTAGTGGTCCCCTTTCAGACTGCCATCCAATGACCCCACCCATCAACCAAGATGACTGTCATTACAATAATTAAAAAATTATGGTTAAAAATTATTTGAAAAATTCTATTACATTAGTTTTGTCAGGGATGGTTCTTTTGTGGTCCCCTTGCAGATTGCCATCCAATGACCCCGCCTGTCAACCAAATTGGCTACCATTACTATAAATAGAAAATATAATTGAAAATTGTCTTAAAAATTCTTATAAAATCAATTAGTTGGTTAATTTGAATGAGTTGGCAAGAATGGTCCTTCAATGGTCTCCCTTTCAGAACCGTTTTCCAGTGACCCCTTTGTGGAGGACTACTATGTGAAGCATAATTTAATATTAGCCCCACAAATTGTGGAAGTACTAGTATTTGAATCAAAGTTATGAATGGTCCTACAGCATTCCATTTTCAGACAAGATGCAGAAATGCATGCCAGGTGAGCGATTACAGGCTCCTGGGAGCCTCTAGTTAAAATCTTCATTGATACCACTGAGCCAAATGCAATGAAACTATAAAGTCCTTGGATGGTCCCCTTCCAAAATAATATCACGTGTTGGTAGGTTACCCAAGAATTCTGCCATAACCATTTATGCAGGTAGACCATAATTGAATAATGTTTTAAAGTCTATGATGCTATAATTAATGGAAAATCTCTTCTCATTTCTCAGAATTTGAATACACAATTTTCAAATTTGGAATGTAGACTGTAAACGGTTAGACCTAACTTTTTTCCCGAAGATATTTTTGTTTTTATTGTTTAGTTAATATGCTGCACAGTGTGAAATTGCAATTGTTTAAGCTCGCACAATGAATTAACAGTCTTCTAAGAAAATCCAAATGAAAGGATGTCAGGTTGGATAACCGATGGCATACTCGCTTCAAGATATTCGGTGTACTTGAATCGCCTTTAAATTTAACATTGAAGGTATGCTGATTCATGGTTGAATTATTTCATCCTTGAACCCTCTGCATACCCGTGATCGGGCCATTCTACTGTTCCATTTAAATCGAGGTTTAAATATTTGCCATAGAAATATAACGGCGAATTTTTCAAACCTGTTTTTCTCGGAAATGAAATAAATTACTTCAAAACCAAAAGAAGATTTAGTTAGGTATTAGTCTTGTTTTTACACTTTAAAAATATTTTTGAAAATGAAACATAAATAAATAAAAGGGAAGTGAAAATGCATTATTTATAGATATGAAAACATACTTTAATTTAAAAATCTTCTTTAGAAATAAACTTTTGTTGAAACAGGGCGTTAGCCTGAAACGTGCAGAACGGTACATTAGATGTATGTCTGTATGTATGTTCCAGATCATCGAGTCGGTCGAAGCCAGTTGAATCAAAACTGATAGATTATAGACAGGTTTTACTAGTAGTAGACATTTGTTCACCTATAGTGTTTTACATACGAATCACAAATTGAAAGTGACCATCACAGGCTGTAATTACGTCTTAACACCTAAAATTAAAATAATCAACTAATGTGCTGAATGAAGTTAAACAAAAAATGGGTGGTAAGATTTTTTTAGTTTATTTTTAGAGTGATCCTCGTCGGCGATAACGGTCATTAACTGGCTAACAATGATTAAACCAACGTGAAGAGGCAATGAAAATTGTAAGTTTGGTTCTTGGTCTACCTCTATTCAATAAGTATATCACTTTATGACCAGCTAAACTGAAACAACCTTCAAAATATTGTGTTTTTCATTGATCATTACAAAATATAAACGTGAAGAACATAACACGCCAATATTAATGATGGAACAGTTTTTTTTAAATTTTATTCAGTCAGAGAACATGTTTAATCTGGATTCAGTCAGGCAAACGCGTGTATTTCAATAAACAGGATATTTAAATAACATCTCTGTTATGTTAGATTTAGATACTAGAAAGTAGACAAAACCCTGAAGCACGAGACTTTTATTTTAAATTCATTTACTGTGAATGTAATGCGGTAGTATTTACAGAGTTTTACATTAACTTTAATAGAGAAAAACCTTATATACCTTTTTTTCCAGCAGATGAAATGCAATAGCAATTGCCATGTAGTGACATTGAGATTTAGTTCTAAGCAAAAGAAAACCCAGTGGTCCATGATGTCCATTTACTGAAGGATCTGAAGTTTAACATAGGCTTCAGTGGGGAAAATCTTAAAAATCCATCCGCCTTCTTAAAAACCAGCAGTAGAAAAACAATTATATTTTACATGAAGGTGTCATTATACAGTTTACCGGCAGTGGCCATAGAGACAAACAGATCCTAAGTAACGCTAAAATGTACTAAAATGGGGTTATATATGGTAAAAAGTTTACAGTACTTGTAATGGTGAGAATGATAAGCCATTCTGAAAGCAGAGGAAACGTGATTTCTTTAAATCAAAAACAAAGTATCTCCGAATATAGGAATTTTGTGTATTCAGTAAAACATGCCATTGTAATCCCTTTGTGCTCAAAACGGCTCCTAGTGGTAAGTACATGCATCTTTGACCCTGCAGTGGAAGACGTTTTGCAAAAAAATTAGACAGACAACAAAGGCAGTTTACATTTGTTTACAGGCATGTTGTTTATTAACAGCAGAATGAGGTATATCTGATCAAACTTTGTCCGTATATGTTCCATGCAAAGATACAGCGCTCATTTTGGCGGAGGTTTTATTTTGGCTATTTTGGCAGAAAATGAAATATCGCTAAAATTTAGCACCACCAATAACTACAAATTGTGTTAATTACAATAACGTCTTAAAGAATAAGTTTTGGAAGCGCCATATTTAATCCCCCTCCAAAATGCCAATTTTTGAAACGTAAAATTTCAGCACCGCCAAAATAAAGCATATACAGTAAATAACATAGGTTTCTAAGGGAAAAGCAGAACTATACAATAACTGTTAGATGGAGATTCAGATTTTAAATGAAATCTCCAGGACTCATATCTAAACCAATGAGTTCCGAAGTTGAACATAGGCTTAAATGTGAAGACCCTAAAAAATCTTGTTAGAAACCAACAACTGAAATACAGTAATATTTGGCGAGAAGTGTTATTCAGGTTTATGCAAATGAAGTGACGAGCCCTTTGGGGTCTAAATTCTGGAGGTTTAAATTTTAACATGCGTTTCAGTGAGGAAAATCTTCTAAAGTATCAGAAAAAAAATTAAGACTAGATAAGCGATACAGGATCAGGTGAATCTCTAGTTCTGTGTAACCACTGGATGAATTGGAAGCAAAATTGGCAGGAATGTTCCTTTGATGGACTGCTGCATAATTTGAAATTGAACTTGATCCCAGTGGCCTGGTTGGCTGAACTTCAAAGATCATGAATGGTGAAACCACAACTGTGTAAGACTGTTCCTTGGATGGTTCTCTAAAAATTTGTGCTATTTGTGAAGATTGATAATTCATTGTAACTGCTTGCACTGGACATGTATCTGTATGGATACATCGTAGAATCACTAATGGGCTTTTATACGACGGAAATTGGGAGAGTGCCTTAAGTGACGGCAGCTGGTGATTGCCTTTTTGAAATCTTCTAACTTTGATGCATATACAGTTTTGTCCTCTTGTTGGTTCCAAGCTATTGCATCTATATTGCGGAAACTTTTCTAACCCAGAAGAGAATATATAGCAGTTTAAATATAGATGTATATTTGTTAAAAAAATAGAACTTACATGTTCTTCCAATTTTATACAGAAGTGCAAATATATTAACCGGAAATTTTACAGAACTGCAGTAGTATAAAGAAGGTGAAGAGCTATTGGTTTCTTTTCAGATACACGTAAACGTGAGGTAATTTTTCTTTAAATATTCGTAATAGGACTGTAAAATATGTTTTTAGTGAAACATTGCTGTATTTTCTATCTCTATTGATACTAATATTCTATTGATTTTTATTTTTCTTAAAAAGAAGGTAAGCATCTTTAAAAGCAATAGAATCGTTTTTATTTGTATACTTAAAACATTTTTTTTATGAAATTGTACTAAAACTAATGCTACAACTCCCTCAGGCAAAGTTGACCTTAGACGGTTTGGGCTGTTCTGTTTAGGTTCGTTTTTATTTTGATGCTCCCAAACGTTTTATATGTTAGGCTCCCCAATATTTTGGTCTCGAGCGTATTCCAGAAACACGTGTCGTACGCACTGAAATTGGTATCACACGTTTATATTTAATAGGTCTAGAACATAATAATGTTTTTAAATTACATATTTTCAGCATTAATCCAATTTAGTACTTGGTGATTAATACACTGATAACTGAATTCTAATAGTCAAAAATCCTAGTTTTAATATTATAATTTAATTATTTCGTATGTATTTTTTTCTTCCTTTTTAGTATAATGATAATGTATTTCTGTTTCCATGAACTATGAAGTGAAAACGTTCACCCATTCTAAATGGTAATTTGTGCGGTCAATAATGCAAAGGTTCCGAAATTTATATAGTTTGTAAGAATAGCAAGTGACTTTTATGCCGTTCTGACATCCACGATTGTCGCCGCTGCATAACATAGTTTAACACTGGACCTCTAGGAAATACCTTTCAAGATCGGATACTACGGAGTCAGTGACATAGTTCCTTGTCCGAAATATTCTTTGAATGGTAATCTAAAAACTTTGTGTTTTCATGCTGATCGGAAATTCTGGATAACAGTTACTACCTGATACAGTTTAACTGAAGACCCAAAAGTAAAACATTTAACGATTTTTGCCAATGAAACCATTCCGTGGGTGTCTTAGCAGAAGTGCTTTACAAAGTTTGTGTTTTATGCCGATTTGAAATTCAAGCTCACTGCAGGGTATCGTCCAATATAGGGCCTTATTGGATGTGCAGTTACAGTCTTCTTCTCAGAAACTGTCGAGATAATTAAACGAAAACCTTTCATGAATGATCAGTGGATGGTTCTTTACAACAAATTTTGTTTTAATGCCGATCTGAAATTCAAGATAGCCTCCACAGCCAAACATTGTTCAACGCAGAGCCCTATTAGAAACACATTTAAAGATTTTTATAGATATCACGGAGTCGATGAAACTGAATGGTACTCTACAAACTTTGTTTGTTTGGTTTTTTTTTTTTTTTTTTTTTTTTTTTTTTTTTTTTGTTTTTTTTTTTTTTTTT
>JAOXYI010255836.1:0-10723 GCA_028566495.1 Lithophaga antillarum
CCAAAAAAGTATTTTCAAAATTTGAATAAATCTGTATTTCGAGGTATTCGAATTTTAAAATTTCGGCGCTTCCTTTGTTCATACAGGGGGCAGGGAACTTTTGCCCCTCTTGGGACCAGTCCAGAACCGGATTTGATTCTGCAATTACTTATTCAGAAAACGTTCTATAGTGGATACTGAATTTCCTAACTAGCGGATGGATAACCAAACGTATATGATCATTCGATCGGGGTGAAACAGGATTCAATTTCAGGCCAAGATATTAAGAAATGAGCTTAATCACGTACGAACAATACTGTATTTTTGTTTAAATAATAGAAAATGCAGTTGCTTGCTAACATGAAAAAAAAGAGGCGGTCCCGGGAATTCAAGAAATACTTAAGCCAAACTTATTTTTATCTTACATCGTCAAAAAGAAAAAAAAAATTTCAGCCAATCTTAGCCCATTATGCGCCCCCTCCCGGTGGCCATATTTTGGATTTCCAAACTCGCCAAAATATCACAACACTTGGTGAGAATCTACCAAGCAGCATGTCGGGTTTGATTCCATTTTAGCTCACTGATTCTTAAGAAATTCACTATTAAAGTATGGCTAATTTGCATAAATGGCTTATGGCCGCCATCTTGAATTTTATACAATGTCAAAAAGCGGATACAGTTTTTAAAAGATTTTTAAATCAATTTACTGCTAAATTATTGCGAATTTGCATTTAACCGAAGAAGAAGAAGATGGTTTTTAAAACATTTTCTAATTTTTGATCAATCGGATGCCTTGGCAGTCAGTTTTTACTCGGGGAGAAAGCCGGAGTACCCGTTGAGAACCCCCGACCTTCGGCAGGAAAACTGCCAATCCTTGTCAATTAAGGTTGGAGTCGAGCACACCTTGCCCCAAGCCAGCGTTGACACACCGGTGATCTATAGTAAACTAACTACATAGAATACTCGGCCACCGAGGCCCTCAACAACAAAAGTACAAACAATTTCGTCCTATCTAAACAGTGTTAATTCGGTCATAATGTTCATGTCAACAACCTTATTTCAGTAAGGTTCAACCTGTTTTTAAAGCACTGATCATTCTATGCAATATGATATGCCACAACCCTATGTTTACAACAAACGTGTCGTGACCCAATTTTCTGACAAAATTAGGTCACAGTCACATCATGATGACCTAATTTCAGCATTCCTGATTCTGAACGATATGAGATGTCACATCCCCCATGTTTTCAATGAATGTATCATAACCTACTTTTTTACAAAGGTCATAGTCCGTTCAAAATAATATAATTTTGGATTAGATAAACACCATTCACAGTTATGAGTGTCACAACCCTGTATGAGAAAAAACTGTCAATACTTTGAATGAATTTTTCACATTTTCAATGGCATAACCAAATCACGATGACCTAATTTCCTAATTTCAATAATTTTTTGTGTGTTTCAGTAGTGTTCATAATAAAGAGTGTTATGATATATCACAACCTTATGTTCGGAAAAAAATGTTTTTAATCTTCCTCTGCCCTAAGTTTTTTCAAGATTTCCAAGGGACGTAACTAAAAAGACCGTATAAGACGCAGATCTTATACTAGTATTCAAGTGATGTGATACATTATAAAGTACTTATGTCCCAATTTTAAGATTTCTGTATGCTACGATTTCCAAGAAATCATTTTTTATCTTAAAATTATGTAATTTTTATATTTCAAGGAGCGCAACTCTGAAACGCCTACAGATACTGAACCAAATTACACATAAACTTATACCAACCCCTTTAGGAACTCGTATTATTAATTTTGAATTTCTACTTCCTGTAGTTACAGAGGAGATAATCGCGAAAATTTCCTACCTTCATTTGCCAGAAATTTTCATCAGTTTTCGAAGTTCACTGGAGCATAACCCCAGACTGCTTTCACTTTCTGGATCCGGTTTAATCCGAATGCTAGCATTGCTATTTAGAAAGTACATACCTCAGACCTCAACTGCTTGTAGTTACCAAGCAATAAATTTCTGAATTGATTACTCTCATTTTTTAACAAAGGGCAATAACTATGACGGAGAAGTGGAAATTGAGTTTCTTATGTGGGGCTAATAGCAACTAAATGTCACTTGTACACAAAAGTAGAAGCTGGTTCGGTAATTTGTTGCAGAGTTACTCCCCCGAATTATCATGGACAGACGGACGGACGACTGTGTGACGACTATATTCCCCACTTTTTTTAAAGTCTGGGCATAAAAATTAAGAAATAAACTGTCATTGTACTATTGTTACAACTATAGAAGGAAGTAGCAGCCTACTGAATGGCTACCTTAAGCTCATAACTAGTACGTGCATACACTTATAATTTGATGGAATGGTAAATGCAGTCTAGAGAGTGAGACATCATCCAGACGAAGACTTATTTAATTTAAATATGTACTATTGTTAGCTTCTAAACCATAGTCAGATGGCCAATAATATAACACAACTTATCAGAGCTATGATACCGCACGTAATCCTACTGAATGATCATCCTAATTGTGTCGCCCATATTTTACAACCCTATGCTTAGATAATTTATGATTTGTCTATCACACGATATTCTGAACTTTCCTATTCATTCTTTTTTTAAAGTTAGCTCTTTGACCGTTGATGACATACAGTTAGTTTTTTATACGGCGGCAAAACTTTTTCCGAACGTATTGTGGTAAGGGTCTATCGTTGTCGGCGTCGTTGCCGTCTGTCATCTGTGGACAGTTAGTTTCTGTGCTCTAACTTTTGTTCCCAGAGACCGATTCTTTTAATATTTTAACACAATGTTCCTAGACACAAAAACAGGTCAAGTTCGATTATGGGATTCTGGCCCCTACCAGTTTTTTTTTTTTTTTTATCATGTATATGGATTTTTTTATTTTTGATCGTATTTTTATACAATTTTTTTTCATTGGATTCCTTGTGGCAAGACCTTTCAGTAACATGTCAACTGATTTTACGTAAATCGTACGGTTTTCGAGATGTAAGGGGTCAAAGCGGCCAAACTGCAATTTTCGCAAAATAAAATTTCGTATTTTTAACTGATTTTAATGCTAAATTTTAACTGATTTTGATGCCAGTTTTGTTTCTTGACTGTCATGTTGCAATACAGGTTAAGGTTGGTAGTAGGGGTTCTGGTCCCTACTGGTTCTGGAAAAAGGAGCCAAAACGGGTCTGCGGCCGTATCACGCTCTGTAGGTGGAGGTCTTTGTTCAATGTTCATATTAATCTCCCCGAATTTTAACTATAAACATGATGGCACAAAAAGAGAGCGCAAAACACATCAGATTTACAGAAAGTAAATCTGAATACTAGTATTTGCTATGTTTCGTATTTCTAATGTGGAAGTTACAATTTGATGATGTGCTGACTTTGCATTTCCCATGTCCCGTTATCATGGTTAAACAGAACTGTAAGTTTATTGACAGATGTTTCCGTATTTCTCAATGACCGCAATATTACTCAGTATGTTAAAATGCTCCGCCAGAATTTAATTTGTATTTTATTACTCGAGAAATTTTCTTGGTGGTAATTGTGTGAACACATTTGTTTCACAGACATATTCAGAATGTAAAATACTGTTAGATGTCGAAAATGTTACAAATTTTGCATTAGGGAATTTAGAGAAGGAACAAAATGATCAATTCAGAAATCATGTCATCTTGCTCCCATCATCGTCAACAATAGCAACACGGACTTTAAAACCTTAAAATCCAAGAAATTAAACTTGGAAAGAATCATGTTTAGTACAACAGGAATCAGCTTTTTCAGTGTAGTTGATTCTCACTATGACACAAGAAATGAAGATATAGTTCGATGAACGGTCACGGATGGCGGAACATTTTGAAAAGGGGAGGGGTGGACAGACCAGTTTTGCACCAAACAGTGAGGGGTGGGGGCAGAACCCGTCTTCCAACAAAAAGTGGGGGCAGAATTCCACAAACCGAAAGCAAGAGAAAAAAAGGTCTAGCGGCTTAAAACTTTCCAAAATATAGTGTTTCTGCCAATTTTTACCCGATCTGTCAAAATTTTCTATAAAAAGGTAGAGGGGCAAAAGACAGTTTGCCCTCTCCTCTTTCTCAAACTCAGGGTGGGGGGGGGGCTTCTCTGAACAGGATATATGAAACCCAAACCTCACGATATCAATAGAGAACTGAACTTTAAAATATACATCCTTAGGACTAGCAGGATTCGAGCTTCAGTGGACAAATATTTAAATGGTCTTCGGGAAGAATTATTTTATATTTTTTGAGAGGGTGGGGTTGGGGAGAAACATTCCCGGGGCCATGTAAAAAGGCGAAAATCTGGATCGATACTGAAGGAAAAAATAATCTGGAAGGGGTTTTTCTTTTCTTTTTTTTTCTTGCTCGTAATCTCCTCCTCCCCCTTCCCAACTACACAGAAAGAAAACAAAAAAGAAAAAACAGGTGTTGTATTAAAAAAAATCCAGTTCATTAAACTTTTCTCCCACACCCACCTAAAAATAAAATGGAAGAAAACTTTTTGAAAACCATCAGCCATAGTTGTTTTTAAAATGCAATATGTTGTAAAATGTCTCATCTCGCGTAGATGATTTAATTAATCATATTTTTTTCGAGAGTACAAGTTTTACCTAAAAATTTATACTCATTTTGTTTGGTTAGTATGAAAAGGTAACTGGTGTCAATACCTTTTCAGTCAATTTCATTTTGAATGTGTACAGTTTAGCTATTTTCAAACACAGAAATTATGTACTAATAAATTGAAAAATTCTTGGTTCAGAAAAATTGTATGTCTTCAAAAATCAGATCGATTTATTGAGAAAATATTTTGTGATGGCGCTGATCTAGTTTACGTAGAAAATAATAAACCATGTTTTTCAGTTGAAGTATAGGAAGTGCAAATTGCAATTTCAATGATAAATCCTGTCATGTAATATTATATAACGAACTGTATTTTGTGGAATGTTTTCCCGTGTGTGCCAGCGATTATTACGGAAGTTTAAAACGGCTGGTGACCTGTATTTGGAAAAGAATAATTTACTGAATAGAAAGATATATGCACATAAGACAAAAGGAGTTGAGTAGTGATTAAAAAAACTGGAAACTAAACGAAATAGTTACAGTTTATGAAAAGACACAACTGTCCATATATTACCAACCCGAGCAATTGCTCGTACCAACCCCAAAATTTATAGATACCAACCCGTACACCAAATAATTTTTGCATGTCATTTCAATACAGATAACGTTACGATGCAGAAGGATAGTGTATTTATTAAAATTATGACATACTAACGAATTTCTTCGATAGTGGTAGCATCAATTTCATTCACTTCCGCCTTCATTTTACTAAAACGAACCCCGAGCAGCGTTACCAACCCGAGCACGCCGGATCCCTTACACTACAGTGGAATTCATGTTACGGAAAGTGAACACACCAACCCTTAAAAAAAAGGAGAGAGAGAAAAAGGGGCCCCGGATCTCCGTTTTGTAGGTACATGTATAATTTTATAAACACCAGGACAATTGTGATATCTTAAATGTTATTTTTTCTGCTAAGTTTTGCTAGCAGGAAGTTAAGTGCATGCATGTTGTTGAATTTCATATCACATGTTTATCCGATATCAGCAAGGAAGTAAATGTATGTACAACTGCATCTACTAGTTTTTAGGTAAAATGAAACGTGCCAGAACGACAAAAGATAACAATAAACTACGTAATATATAATCTATTATTGGTAGCATGTGACACCGTGAATCAGTATGTCTTATTTTATTTTTTTCAATCCTCAAGGTCACGTGATCGCGCTACTGTTGGCTAAAAACCTTTCGAAGTGATTTCAGATTAATCAGTCTAATAAACATGTTTTTTTTTTGTTTTTGTTTTTGTTTTTTTGTTTTTTTGAATTGTTAATCCGTTGCAAGAAAGGAGATGTACCTTGAGCTATCTGGTAGTATCATTTGTGGGGGAATTGCAACACATTGTTTTATAATTTGCCTTTAAGAGGCCAAAAAAGGTCGAAACAGATGAATTGGTGCGTGACGTAAACTTGCATATTTTTTGTTTTTGATGTTTTTATTTTTGGTTTTCATTTGTAGATGCGGAATAAGGTCTTGGATTTGAATTTGAGGGTTGGGGCCTTTATGACTGTCACACTTGTTTCCGATTAAATATGACATGGCAAGAATGTTCATTGGGTGGTCCTCTACGGCATTTGTATTAGGGGGTCATGTTCGGAAATATAATTCGAATATGGCTGTCAGTGCCAATAATCTGTTTTGATTGACTGAAATTTCAGAGATCTTGTCAGAAACTACACGACCGATGGAATTGTTTTGTGGTGTGAATGATCCTTCGATGGTCCTCTACCAAAAACTGTGTTTTTATGACTAACCAAAATTCCAAAATGGCCTCCACGGCGGAACATAGTTTAGGTTAACATTCGGTAATTCGCGCCCAATGCTATTTCCGTATGGGGAACCTCAAGTTTTCCGCAATTTTCGGTATCCAGAATAAGAAGTCCAACCAAATAAATATTTAAATCAAGCTGGTATAATTTTCATAGGAAAAAAAAACATTTGGTTCCATGTAAATTTAGGCGGAAAAAAGGGGCCAATTTTTGACAATAATCGGTGAAAAATTACACCAAAATGAATAAATCGCCAAAATTCGAAATACTATCAGCCGGGACTGTAAGGAAGTCTCCTATAACACAAAATCTACTAATTTCTTTGTCTATCATCAATTCATATCTTATATATATCCAATCAGAATCGTTCTTACTGTTTAAACCGGGCACTATACTTTGAGTGACCAAAACAGGTGGCGCCAAAATCGAATTGTTTACAGAACTGTAACCTTTAACATAAATATCAGACTGAATATCATACATATCATTATATACTGAATATCATAAATATCATATTGAATATGCATGAAAGATCAAATTATGGTACTTCATAAATTTTGTTTTTGGTGCCGATCCGAAATCCAAGATGGCATGGCTGCCACTGCGGGACATAGTTTAACATAGGACCCTATGAGAAATACATACAAACAGCTTCTTCTCTGGAACTGTTTAACTGATTGAATCAAGATAATGCATGAATGATTGGATAACTGTCCTTCATAAAAATGTTTTGCCAATCCAAAATCCAAGATTGCTGCCACTGCAAGACATAGTTAACGTAGGTCCTATGGGAAAACCATTAAAGATCTTCTCTGAGGCAAGTGAGACAAACCAGAACTGTTTCATGACTGATCATTGAAAAGTCCTTTACAAAGTTTTCCTCTTTTCACCCAAGATCAAAGATGAATGCCACGAACGAGTCTTCATAACAAATTTTGTTTTGGTCATATTTTTCGATTTCTGTCAGTTTATAACTAGGTGAGCCATGTAGGTTCAGGTGAGCTTCTAGTTTCGACTTTGTTAATGAGACAAGTATATATTATCAGGTTTTCTGCATATTGATATCGTAAAATATCAGCTGTGAGGCACAATATGAAGCTCAGTTTTTGGCGAGTGAGCGCAATAGATATTTACAATATCTATATAAGGGAAACCTGATAATTGATTTATCGTATTATTTTTGAGTGCTTTTCTTGATCAAAACTAGATCTATAGCGTTTCTATGTTCTGCAAGCTAACCGGAAGTATACGTGATAAGTCCGGGTCAAACTTATCAACGTCGGGTCGAACATTATGACGTCGTTGATAAGTTCGGGTCAACGGCCATTTCTCGTCGGGTCAAACGTCTTGACGTCACAGTGCCGTGATACGACAAATACTGAAGAGCTCAGCCATAGGGAAATACGATGATGGTGTATATCTTGTGTATTCAAACTAGTCATTTATCTTTTGACGCATTCTTTTTTATTTATTTTTTGCATGATGGATTGATATGACAAGAATATGATCATATGCTGATCATCTAAAGCAACGCAACAAAAAGGATTAACACTATGCAAAACTTTGAGAAGCTAGCTGTACGCGTAAATAATGATCAGAATGCGCTGAAATTTTCTTCCAGTATAAAAAGTTTACCATTACTATCATTTTTGTGACTAAGCTTCTAAGACTAATCGTACTACATTTGTATTCAATTCATTGTTGAAGTAGGTAGCTGTGACCAGAGACATATAATTAAATTAATGGGTTTATATGTCTCTGCTGTGACCGAAGGTAACACGCTATATATGTGTACAACGATGTCTAAAGGTCATTCAGCTATTCGGGTATATGTGTACTACACGATGGAATAGGATAATAAGTTGCACAGACATAAATCACCACCAGATGCGTGGCGAGTAACATAGTGGCCGAACACCCGATTCACGTCAAGGGGAAAGTGAAAACGTCGCTTCAGTAGATGTTTATTCCAATCAACTTCAATTATGAAATGTAACTTTTGAACTAGTGGACCGGGATACTACTCTGTAAATAACACAATTATTACAAGTATTAGAGGTCTCTGGTTCCAACAAATGTCATGTCCGAACATAATTTTTTGTAAGTAGGAGAGACATCAAATTAGCCGATAACATCAACCCCTGCCATACATCTTTTCTGTTTATTTTTTGGGTTACTGGTGCTTCTGCAATATACAATAAGGTCTTGGGTTTCAACTGGGAATAGAAATCCATGAAAAATCTGTTGTGTACAGGTAAACTTGGAACGGCACTGTCCGATAGGGAAAATCAATTGATACATCTCCCATTAGTCTATTACTCCCAGGTTTCAATTTGTTAGATATATTAGTCCCAGGTCCATTTAGGGACAAAATATCAAAATAAACTTATAATGTGAATTCTCCTACATTTTTTCCATTTTATGTTTTATTTTGATTGTTTACCATGTGTATACGTGCAAGAAGCTTTTGGAATATCAGTTTGACGTTCAGTGCATTTAAGGACCAAACAGTGATGAAATATTGAAGTTGACTTGTGACAGAATATTTTATTGTTTTGTGTTTTACTTTGTTTTGGGTGATTGCTTCTCTTCTGTAGATACAAAATAAGGTTTGGAATTATTTATTTCGGGTTTGAGTTCAGTTAGGAAAAAACAAGGATTATATCATATATTGAACATATATTGGCTCTGAGCTCTTTTCACATTTTTTACCCATGTTAGTTTGTTTTATAACTGCTAATCATTGGTAGATGTACAATTAGGTCATACATTTATGATGTGTGGTTAAATAAGGGGCTAAATGTTTCAAATATATTGATAGGTGAACTGTTTAGATCTTTCATATTGGTTTCATAAGTTGTCAAGACTGAGTGTTCATCAGTGTCCTTGACCTTTGACCTTGATAAAGGTAACAAGGACAAAGGTCAAGTTAAAAAAGAAATACCAGTCCTTTTTCAAATCAAAGCATAAGAGTGCCGATGTAAGCTTCTTCTCAAACCTACAATTACCTGCAAACCTGAACAGGAACTTTTTCATGTGTATGCAAATCTATCAAGTTTTACTACATTCTAATTGAGAATGTTACTTGAAAATGTTTTTTTTTAATTCTAAATAATAAAACTGGTGACTTGTTTTACTTTAAGATAAATCACATTTCAAATAAACTACGCCTAATTTACTGTTGTTTTGTGATTTTAAATTTTACAAGTGATTATTAAACAAACTTACAGAATTTAAATATCAAGACACTTAATTTCAAATATTTCTATAATTATCCTTTGAACTGTTGGATCTGACTTGTGTATAACATTTATTTTTATACCCCCACGAAAGCGGACGGTATATAGTGATCATGTCTTCCGTCTGTCCATAACCTTTTTGTATCCACTACTCCTCCTTAACCGCTTCATGGAATTTCACAAAACTTTAACACATTCTTCAGTATAAGGTGTAGTTGTAAACCATGTATTTAATTTTTCTCAGTATTGAAAATTATCCAGAAAACGGCCATTTTACATGTACTTAGGATCAGAGTGAGGAGGGTCCCATATTGTATCCGCTACTTCTCCTTAACCACTTCATGGAATTTCACAAAATTTTAACACATTCTTCAAGTTCAGGATCAGGTGTAGTTGTGCACCATGTATTTAATTTTTTTCATTATTGAAAATTTTCCAGAAAACATCCATTTTACATTTACTTAGGCTCAGGGTGAGGGGGTCCCATATTGTATCCACCACTCCTCCTTAACCACTACATGTATATGGAATTTCACAAAACTTTAACACTTTCTTCAGTATGAGGTGTAGTTGTGCACCATATATTTAATTTTTCTTATTATTGAAAATTGTCCAGAAAACAGCCATTTCACATGTACTTAGGATCTGGGAGAGGGGGATCCTATATTGTATGCACTACTCCTCCTTAACCACTATATGGAATTTCTTAAAACTTAAAAAAAAAAACCACTTTCTTCAGTATGAGGTGTAGTTGTGCACCATATATTTTAATTTTTCTTATTATTGAAAATTGTCCATAAAACAGCCATTTTACATGTACTTAGGCTCTGGGAGAGAGGGGATCCTATATTGTATGCACATCTCCTCCTTAACCACTATATGGAATTTCTCAAAACTTTAACACATTCTTCAGTATGAGGTGTAGTTGTGCACCATATATTTAATTTTTCTTATTATTGAAAATTGTCCAGAAAACCATTTTACATGTACTTAGGCTCTGGGAGAGAGGGGATCCTATATTGTATGCACTACTCCTCCTTAACCACTATATGGAATTTCTCAAAACTTTAAAATTTCTTCAGTA
>JAOXYI010255945.1:0-10722 GCA_028566495.1 Lithophaga antillarum
AGAAAAACTAAAAAAGTAGATGAGCAACACGGACCCCACTAAAAACCGGGAGTGAACCTAGGTGCTCCGGAAGGGTACATATGTATTGATGGATGTAATACATATGAACAAACAGGGGATGGGCATAAGTTCGAACTGATTTTGGTATACTACTTATATGTATGTCTCTTCCATTGTGGGTTGGGGCATCAAAAAGAAATATTAAATTTTAAAAGCATATGTGTAATTTTATAAACCATGTTGGGAGCCAAGATATGGATCTAAATGTAAAGCTTAAAAACTTAACCAGAGTAGCTCAAGCGTAAATGTAGGTCAAGGTAAACAAGTTACTGTAAAACTGTTCAGTAGTACCAAAGAAATATTCATTGCTATATTATGTTTAGTACCCAAGAAATGGACCTAAACAAAAACTTCACCGTAGTCGCTCAAGCATAAAATGTCGGTCATGACCCAATTATTAGTTCGACTGCTCAGTACTACCCAAGACACATCCACTGATGACTTTTCATTGCTATACCACGAAAAGGACATAAATGCAAAACTTAACCATAGTCGCTCAACCATAAAATGTAGGTCATGATGACCCAATTACTGTACAAACGTTTAGTATTATCTAAGTTACATCCACTAATAAAGCTACATTGATACAATATGTTTAGCTCCAAAGAAATGGACCTAAACGCAAAACTTAACCGGTGTCGCCTAAGCGTAAATTATAGGTCTTGATGACCCAATTATTGCATGACTTCTCAGTACTATCCAAGACACATCCACTGGTAAGGTTTTATTGATACACTATGTTTAGTTCCAAAGAAAAGGACCTAAACGCAAAACATAACCAGAGTCGCTCAAGCGTAAAATGTAGGTCATAATGACCAAATTATTGATGACTGCTAAGTACTATCCAAGACAAAGCCACTGATGCAGTTTCATGGATACACAATATTAAGCTCCAAAGAAATGGACCAAAAAGCAAAACTTGACAGGTCTTACTCAAACGTAAAATGTAGGTCGTAATGACGCAGTTATTGAATGACTGCTCAGTACTATCCAAGACACATACAATGATGACGTTTCATTGATACAATATGTTTAGTTCCAAAGAAATGGACCTATAATGCAGAACTTAAGTGGAGTGGTTGATGCGTAAAATGTAGGTCATATGAACCAATTATGTAAGAATGCTCAGTACTATCCGTGACACATCCACTGATGAAGTATCATTGATAGTTTCGGACGGACGGACAAGGGTAATACTATATGCCCCATCCACATTCATGAGGTGGGGGTGGGGTGTCTTTTATGACCTAAATATTTTCAATATTTAACTATGACTGGACTGTAACCAGATTTACAGTATTAACTATAAAATCAAAACTAAACTTACCATCAAATATGAACTACATGAACTAAGACTGGATTAGCATAAATGAAACAAAATCAACTAAATTACAGCCGGTGTCAATTGAACATTTAACATGAATGAAACAATATCGACTTGACTTTATAGATCTAATACAACTACAGTCATTAAAGAAATAAATAATGTCTGAAACAGTATCAACCATCCCACGAGTCATAAATCCAAACTTTAAAGAATATGTGAATAAACAGTAAATCCATGCATACAGATGCATTCTTGAAAATTATTTACACGCTTTAGTGAGCAGGAACTGGAAGTACACATGTCAAATGAATATCTGAACATTTGTCGAAAAATTATCGATTTTTTTGTCACTTCAGTAGCTAGCGCTTATCCTGCTTAAAATAATTTTAGCACTTTTGTCCGTCTATTGTTTTCCTGTGTTCAACCTTTATTAACCAACCTTGCATAGAAACTGAGAATATATTGCCCTAAGACACTTATTAACTTTAGGGGTCAAAGGTCAAGGTCATTGGTTCTAAAAATAGATGTATCTGGATTCTGCATTCTACCCTAGAAACTAAATTCAGGCAGATTTTGGGGTCAAGAGGTTTTTTTTCGCTTACGAAATCGATGACATTTGGTTTCCAGATAATAACTTTTTTGCATTGAACACTCAACAATAAACTTGAATAAACGTTTATCTATTGTTCTATTGGGTTTCAAGATCAAAGGTCGAGGTCAGCTTTACTAAAAATAGATTTTTTGCCTGATCTGGTTTCTTCACAACAACTAGTTCTAGTGATACTTTTTTACTGAAAATCGGTTTTGACCATATAGACTGTTTCCACAACAGAACTTGGGATACGTTCAATTGTAATCAACCAAACTTGCACCATATCTTCCCGTGCCAACAACTAAAACTATAAACAGTTTTAACCATTTCCAGCTGCCAGATTATAGCTATAGATTTTCTTTTGATAGGATTTCTACCACAATGAGAAACATGAAAAATGATTACCATCAGCATTTTGTTATAGTGGTAGCATGGTTTTTCTGTGCGGGGGAAGATATTGTGACGAAAATTGCTTTCATACAGTTAGATAATTTTATTGAAGTCTACATATTGTTAGAACATCCATAAAACATCGTTTTAGAACAACGTCACCAGTTTACAATTCCCATATTAGGAGCACAAAATTATAACCTGACAACCCCAAATATTTTGCAATGGAGTGGATATTTTCTGTGGCGGGAAAATGTAACCTATCCACCCTCAAAATCGTACATTAGTCTCTACCAATTTCTACTATATAAGGCGCCGAAATCAGCCCTTAATCGTCATTTGTACACAGACCATTCCAGAAGTAACAATTCTGTGGTAAGTGTTGTGATTTCCTGTGTTAAATATTATTTGCAGTCAGTGTGTTGACATAAATTGTGAATAATATTCCAGAAAGGATTATACAGGATTGGGGCAAAGTGATCGGATATACTTTTTTGTTACAGTGCCAGTGTGTTGGCAAAGTGCTCTGATATTCTTTTTTTATAGTGCCAGTGTGTCGGCATAGTGCTCTTGTTCATTGTGATAATTCATTAGAGTTAGTGGGCCAAGTGTGGTGGCCAAGTATTTATCTTTCATAGATTTAAGTAATCGTTAAGTGCAAAGTGCTTTTTGTGTAAAGTGGTAGTGGTAATAATTAGATAGTGCATTGTGACACAAGTGAGTTTTGATGCATTGTGCTTTTTTTATGCAAAGTGCCTACTGAAAGTAAAGTAACCTTAATGGTGCAAAGTGACTAATCAGAGTTCTGTGTTTGTTATTTGAAGTTTTGTGCATTACCTGTGACATCTTGAATCCCGGGTTTAACTGGGTAAGAACCAATATACTTATATATATAAGTTGAATCACGTCTCAGGCCTTACACGTTACATAGTTTTGGTGGCAGCGGTGTGATTCAAGTGTCATAGGAATTTGACTATCTGTTTTAACGTATAAAGTGGAAAACTGCTTTTTGTAAATAGTGAGTTGCTTTAAGTTGAATGTAAATAGTTACACTTAAAACTGTGCACTGTGAATTCTGATTATTTGCTTTTAAAGGTAAGTAACCATTGCTTAATTTACATTAAAATTGTGAAGGACCTAGATTTTTTTTTTGCATTAAGACTGTTATTTAGTGTTAGAATTTAACAAAATGGACAATGTGGACACAGAAATAAGTAAGATTGCAAATAGCATTCTGAAGCTGAGTAAGACTATAGTAAGTCACTCAACACCGAAACAAAGGGGCAAATCAGAGAGTGAGACAAAAGACTCAGGAATTTCTTCGGCGACGAAAACCCCGGAAACTATGAATATTTCCAATGAAACAGTGTTGATTCCAGGGTTAAGTACTAGGAACACGGTTAGATTCTCAGGAATGTCTGATAATGATAAATTAACCGAAGCTGATACATTACCTTTAGAGGTTTCAGAGCCGAAACATAATACCGAAAAACCGTCTGGACAAAAGCAAAATGCTAATATAAAAAGCACATCTACAAAATCAGAACAAAATAATGCTACTAAAACCATCATAAAATTCAAGCCTGCTACGTATGATGGCGCTGGATCATGGCTTGATTATAAATCACACTTTGAAATGGTTTCAGTAGTAAACGAATGGAATGAACAACAAAAAGGGTTGTATCTGGCAGTGTCTCTGCTTGGCCAAGCCCAGGCTGTGTGAGGTGATTTACCGTCTGATATGAAAAGTGATTTCAGAACATTAATGAACACTTTAGAAGAGCGTTTTGGACCGCCAAGTCAGACTGATTTATATCGTGCTCAATTTCGAGAGCGGCGTCAAAAACCTACTGAAACATTACCTGAATTGGGACAAGCAATTAAAAGGCTTGAAAACTTGGCTTATCCAACAGCACCGCGTGATGTATGTGAAACATTAGCGAAAGAACAATTCATTGATGGATTAGTCGACACTGATATGAGACTAAGGATAAAACAGTCACGACCGAAAACATTAAATGAAGCAGTCAAATTAGCTGTTGAACTGGAAGCCTTCAATCGTGCAGAAAAGCAAAACAACTTGAGTCGCGGTCATTTAAGAAACACGGCAATAAGCGAAAATCCTAGTAAACGTACAAGTTCATCTTCCGACAGCAAGGAAGAAAATAAGTGGATGAAATCTATGGAAGATGCAATAAAAACATTAACAGACAAAATAACTAAACCCAAGGAAAGACAGTGTTCTTCCAACAATAAACACGACAATAAGAAATATACTAATAAGAGAAAAATATTCAGTGTTACAATTGTGGTAAACTTGGACATTACCAAAGTGATTGCAGGATGCCAAAATCTAATAATAAACAGAAACTGGAAACAATTCAGAGCTACAACTGTGGAAAATGTGGCCATTATCAGAAATGTTGTAAAGCTCCTTTAGCCAAGAATAAGAAAGCTACAGAACAAAAAAAAAGGTGGTACGTCAAGAATTATAAGAAATAGAAAGAATCAAGGAAATCCCGCGGTATCAATCGTAGAGGAGGCAGGAATGTATATGGAACTTGAAATAAAAGAGCTGAAAACTATGTTCCTTGTTGATACAGGAGCCACATTTACCTTGGTGTCTTCTAAGCTTTGCGATAGGCTGCCTATTACTTCAAAACCTCGACTCAGTAAAGTTAAACAAAATATTACATCAGCAAACGGAGGAAACTTATGTCTAAGAGGACGTGGTGATTTCAGAATAGAGATTGAAAACATCAATACACACTATTCTGCGGTGGTTGCTGACATTCATGCAGAAGGGATACTGGGACTTAATTTTCTTCGAGATAATCAATGTATTATGGATGTGGCATCTGAAACTTTATCGTTTCAAGGATAAAAAATTAAATTACAGTTCCAGGGACCTTTAGGGTGTTATCGAGTATGTGCCTCTGAAACCATCAGTGTACCTCCAAAATCAGAAGTTATTGTGAATGGAAAAATTTGTGTACCGGCAGGGTGTCAGTTAAAAGAATTTGATGGGCTTTTAGAACCTATTATAAACTCGGTTCATAATGATAGGCCATTAACAGCAAGATGCCTAATTAAAACACAGGAATTAGTGCCTGTAAGAATGATGAATGTTTGTGAAGAATGAAAAACTGTTCATGTAGGTACTACAATTGCAGAGGTTGATGAAATAAAAGATATTCAAAGTGACCTCATGATGAGCAACCATAACTATTCTGGAGATTTGAGACCTGATTTAAAAGACCTACTGGAGACAAGAAAGAACTTGAATAAAAATCAAGAAAAACGAGTTCAGAAGTTATTGAAAGAACATGAAAAACTTTTTGCATATTCTGATAAAGACCTCGGAAGAACCAGTATCGTGAAGCAGCATTAAGACAGATAATTCGAAACCCGTTAAGGAAATCCTAGAAGAGTACCGCTTCATATCCAAAGTGAAATTGACAAAAATATTGACGATATGTTAGACAGAGGAGTGATTGAACCCTCTAATAGCCCTTGGTCATCTGGAATCGTTTTAGTAAAGAAAAAGGATAGTTCATACCGTTTCTGTGTCGATTACCGGAAACTGAATAGTGAAACAGTAAATGATGCCAATCCGCTCCCACGGATAGATGATTCTTTGGATCAATTATTAGGGAATGTATGGTTTTCGACATTAGGTCTTTGTTCAGGATATTGGCACGGTGAAATGGAGCCAGCCGATCGATATAAAACTGCATTTGCCACAAGAGGCGGTTTATTTCAGTTCAAAGTAATGCCATTTTGGCTATGTTGTGCACCTTCAACCTTCGAGCCCCTAATGGAAACAGTGTTAGCCGGACTTCAATGGGACATTTGCCTCGTCTACTTGGACGATATCATTGTTACTGGAAAATCTTTCGACCATATGATTCAAAATTTAGAGAAAGTATTCAGTCGTTTAGAAGCCGCAGGACTAAAACTTAAGGCGACAAAATGTTTGTGTGCAAAAGAAGTTGTTTTTCTTGGACATGTGATTTCTAGCGAAGGAATAGCTACAGATCCATCAAAAGTAGCTGCAGTAAATGACTGGCATGTTCCAGCCAACGTATCACAGCTGCGCTCATTCATTGGATTGTGTAGCTATTATAGGCGTTATATAAAGGATTTTTTAAAAATAACAAAGTGCTTACATACCTTAACTGAAAAAGGTATAAAGTTTGTCTGGACACCTCAGTGTCAAGAAGCGTTTGAAAAATTGAAACTGCAGCTGGTTTCTGCACCCATCTTGGCTTATCCCGATTTTTCTAAATCGTTTATCTTAGATACAGACGCTAGTCAAGATGCAATTGGTGTAGTACTCTCTCAAGTTAACAATGAGGGAAAAGAAAGTGTTATCGCTTACGCAAGTAGAACGCTAATCAAAACCGAAAGACGTTATTGTGTCGAAAGGGATTATTGGCGGTTGAGCATTTTGCAAGACACTTTAAACATTATCTATACTGACGCCAATTCTTAGTAAGAACTGATCATAGTTCGTTGAGATAGTTACTACGCTTCAGAAACCCGGATGGACAATTAGCTAGGTGGTTGGAAATACTTAGCGAATATGACATGAAAATAGAACACAGGCCAGTACAACAGCATCGCAATGCTGATGCTTTAAGTCGTTGCCATGCAAGCAATGTGGGTTTCATGTAGGTTGGGAGCAGGGAGAATCTGAAAAGACAGAAACTGTTCAAATGATAACAAGCAATGTAGACGAACAGAAAGACAGTGAATATGATCAGCTGTGAAATCTTTGTGGTCCCAGTGGGCTAATCTGAGAATTCAGGATGGTATTCTCTATAGAAGATTTCAGGAAGAGACAGGAAATACGGAAAGACTGCAAGCAAGTTTTTCAGAAAGGAAAAACATTTTGGCGTTCTGTCATGATGACAAGACAGCCGGTCAGTTAGGTGTCTAGAAAACACTTGCAAAAATTAGACAACGATTCTACTGGCCTGGACTTCATTTAGATGTGAGAAAGTACATTAGATGATGTGACAAATGTACTAAAAGGAAATGTCCAAATCCAAATAAACGTGCTCCAATGCAGATCACCGGAAGCGGTTTCCCAATGGAAAGGATTGCAACAGATATTTTAGGCGAGTTGCCTGAAACCGAGGCTGGAAACAAATACATTCTAGTAGTTTCGGACTACTTTAGTAAATGGACTGAAAGCCTCCCTATGCCAAACATAGAGGCTGTCACCGTAGCCAAAATCATTGTGGAGGACGTAATAACCCGATATGGCGTACATCAAGGACGCCAGTTTGAAAGTTTATTGTTTAGAGAAGTTTACCAAGTTTTAGGTATTAAGAAAACCAGGACCTGTCCGTACAATCCACAGTCAGATGGCATGGTGGAGAGATTTAACAAACCTCTTGTAACAATGTTAAGTGCTTATGTCCAAGATCATCAGAAGGATTGGGATTGCTACCTACCATACATAATGATGGCGTATCGCAGTGCGGAGCACGAAATTACAGGATATACTCCCAATGCCCTCATGCTTGGTAGAAAAGTAGCTACCCCTTTGGACATCATGTTCGAAATGCCGCCTTCCGCCAAAACTATTCCACAGAATAGATGTACATGAAAACTGAAAGAAAGACTGGAACATGCACACACAATTGTGAGACAAAATACACAAAATGCAATGATGCGACAGAAACGTTATCATGACCTGAAATTGTCATGGCAACAGTTTGAAGCTGGGGAACAAGTTTACGTGTACTTTCCAGTACGAAAGCCTGGGTGCACATCTAAACTTACAAGCTTCTGGAAGGGATCATTCGAAGTCATCAAGAAGTTCACAGATGTAACATACAAAGTAAAATGTGGCCCTCGAGGGAAACCACAAGTTATTCATGTTGACAGGATGAGGAAAAAGTATGATCAAGAGTTACAGGGAGAAACTGATGATAATCGGATAATCATCACTAAAGAACAGGAGAAAAATGCGACTGACACAATTCACGATGGTGAAGGAACTAACAGTGAATTAAATGAAGCTGAAGAAGTTCATATTCCAGACAGATACTTGGAAATAGAGGAGCCAGAACCAAGTCGGCGCCGCAGGCGTGAACCAGCTTCGTTAAAAGATTTTGTAAAATTTTAGAATCATAAAACTTATATGTAGATAGATATTATTGTAGTGTGTATATAGGAATTAGTGTAGTTTAAGAACATATAATTACATGTATAGTATTTGCTGAATGGAATATATGTCTCTAATTCGCACTTTTCGGTATTTTGCAGATCAACAATGGTAAAGACTAAGGTTATTGAAAGGAAAAATACCTCAGAAAGTGCTGGTAGTAGTCGTAGTGATATCAGGTGTACGTTTTGTCCTAAGACATTCAGAAACAAGCAAGAACGGAATGAACATGTGATAAAGTGCGCCGACAATAGGCTATTTAGTGAGTTCCACAAGTATAATACAGACAAAATTGCTTACTTGAGAAAACACATATGCAAAGTACATTGCAGAAAAGTAGTCAAGGAAGCGAATCTGAAAGTGCAGAGGAAACCCGTGATTCTACAGAGATCCAGAAGAAAACCGAAGATGTTAACAATAACCAGAATCAAGAAATAGAGTGTACACAGGAAAGTGCTAAAAAGGTGGAAAACAAAGCAGATCTCTCCGAGAAGCAAGAAGAAGCTGGAGCGAACAAACTTTCCTCACTTGCATCAGGTATCGATTTTTCTGCCAGTTTGTTTGATACCACAAGCTCATCGGAAGAATCTGATGATTCTGGTCTCAAGGAAAAGAATGACAATGTAAAAGATGATATACTGCCAGAGCAAAAAGAAGATTCAAAGAGAGAGGTTGAAAGAAAAGAGTTACTGGAAGGATCTTTTGCAAAAGGACACTGAGTACACCTAAGCGAAAGAAGTGTATACCCCTGAAAGGAAAGAAACCAGTTGTTGAAGTTAAAAGGAAGATTGAAACTTCAACTCCCAAAATAACGCCAGTAAGCAATCAAAAGCTGACTGACTTTGGAGATAAAGAAATTCTTGTCGTCTCAGATGGAGAAAGACTAAGTCACAGCAAGACCACTGACAACCTGAGCAATATTACTCTGAATCAAGAAGATAACGTTATTAGAGCTCCCATCTCCTCGGAAGATATTTCCACGCAGACAGAACCAGTCTTAGTGACGAAATGGATGAAGACAGAGACAAAATACAGCTATGGACCAAAGAAAATAAAGATCACTGAATGGAAAGAAAGACTTTAATCTTGTTGGATAGTGTACCATGTCAAAGGAATTGATGATTAGGAATAATAAAGATTTTCATAATATAGTTATTTGATAAGTCTGTTCAAAAACACCTTGTCCGTCGGATGGGGACGTTAAATCCGAGGTCCCGTGTTCAGAGAGTACCACGCTATGGGCACGTTAAAAACCCCTTCACAGCAGCAGTGTCTTGACGCTGTATTCGATCAGAGTAGGCTTGCTTGCGAGCCGCTGTGTAGGCAAAAATACTTCAAACCGTTCTTGGCATTGTTTATATTTCCAGTGGTATTCAAAATTGTTATAGGGTCATGTATGTTAAATTTGTAGTCAAAATTCCGTCAGTTGCTTACAGTTAAGGTTAGGTTAGGGTTTAGGTTTAGGTAGGTATTGTGTTTTGTTGTTTACATAGGAGGATTCAAGATGTCATAGATGTGATTCGAAAAAACATGCGGGACGCATGTGATCGGAGGTGTGGGTAGTGTGACGAAAATTGCTTTCATATCTTCAGATAATTTTATTCAAGTCTAAATATTGTTAAAACATCCATAAAACATCGTTTTATAACACCGTCACCAGTTTACAATTCCTACTTTCACTTTTCATTGTTGATGTAATACAGTAGTTTCGGAGCCAATAACGGATATAAATATACAGATTTACATTCTATAAATTCCTCTCATATAGGAGCACAAAATTATGACCCGACAACTCCAAATATTTTACAATGGACTGGATATTTTCTGTGGCGGGAAAATGTACCCTATCCACCCTCAAAATAGTACATTGGACTCTACCAATTTCTAGTATACAAGGCGCCGAAATCAGCGCTTAATCGTCAGTTGTACACAGACCATTCTAGATACGATAACGTAGCCCCTCCATCAACACTTGTCTCGTCGGGGCTTCGATTCGTTCCCATGTGTTGTAACGGAGCAAAATCGAAATAAATAATTTCAGTTCATTGACTGAATTTTATATCGATGTAAGGGGACGACCATTTGATATTCTGGGGGGGGCCAGGAGGATTGTATTATGAAATGTTATTTTTTTTTATGAACAGTGTTGAAAGCTTTTTTATTTTCTAGACTGTT
>JAOXYI010256056.1:0-10722 GCA_028566495.1 Lithophaga antillarum
AGTATTGATTAACTTGTTCTCGTCCTGAATATAGCTGAAATATTGCTCGCTGGACGTTAAACAACAATCAATCAATACATACTTTGCGAAGTGTTTCTTTGTAACTAATTTCAGAGGTGCATTCAGTATTTCAAACTTATATGTCATCATTTGGTCCGTTCAAATATTTGAGAGTAAGTTCAAATATTAAAAATGTACATACTTATTGGATTGCTATGATATTTTGGAAGTCCACATAGATTAACCTTTATACAAAAAATTATCGTAGATACTGCAGTATGCATTTTGAAAATATTGTTTCAGCTTACTTTTCTCTTTAACACCCGAGGGTTTCCGAGGTATACAAATAGGACCCAGGTTCTCCACCTCGAGGGTAAGACCCCTCCTAAACAGAATGTCCGCCGGTTGTGCGGATGATAAATAGACAACCAACGTCTGTTGGATGGGGACATGAAATCCGAGGTCGCTTGTTGGGAGAATGCCACTCTCTCTGCACGTTAAATAACACATGTAACAAAGCTCTTCGTGAGTGGCCAGTTGCAAGGCTAAATTTCCCGCCCCTACCCACTGTATCCTCCTATTCCATTTTGCACTCAAAATTATCCGCCCAATGGTCTGTCCCATTCCCAGTTTAAGTATTGAATAACTTGTTTTCGTCCTGAATATAGCTGAAATATTGCTTGTTGAACGTTAAACAATCAATCTATCAAAACAATCAGAACTGCTCAACAATAATATTTACATATAGATCAAAGCGACAAGATCCACGATCTTATATTAATGTTAGGTCGGACGGGCGAAACGCTATATAGCGACGCCAACTTGGTTAAGCAAGGGAATAATAAATATTCGATATGACTGTTATTCATGAAGCATTTGATGCTTTGCCTGTCAAAGCACCTGATCTAGTTATAGTTTATTAAAGTTTTCTCTTGTCTGATTAGTTCTTTTAACCTTTTTTTCGAATATGCTCTTTTATTTATGCACTGTCTTGTACTGATTTTTTTATTCGCCTGTTCTGCTTGTATCATGGTATTCTCTCTTTATGTAGAAATTAACTTTTCATTCAAAATGTACTTAAACTTACCTAATTATTTCAATTTCCAGTAAAAGAGGTGCAGTGTATTCTACGAAATAAAAAAATAGCAGTTTTTCTTACCATTTTGTTATCTGTTCAAACTCAACTTGCATAGTATAGAACACTAGATCACATTTCTCTACCTCCATGATGCCAATCTGTCCCTGTATCTAACAATAATACTGTGAGGAAACATTAATTTTACGTACAGAATTAGTTTTCGTTTCAATCACAGTTTTCGGATGTTTTTGCAAAGTGGAAATGGCCATTTTATTTCAGTAATCTTGTTCACATGACACTTGCATTTGATGACACCATCTGGACTGCATCCAGTGTAGGGGATTGTTTTGGATTTACCACAACACGTTCCACTTAAAAATTCCTTCTCTTTTTTAATCCTTGTGCTGTTTTGTACAAGAACCTGTAATCCTTTTCACAAATAATCTTACGAATCTTAAAAAATGATCATAAGTTATGTTGAATTGTTAAGGACTTACGAGTAATTTTTGTCGTAACATTATTTGTGAAAAGGACAACTTGCTTTCACGGCTTTCACTTCTTTTGGCCTACACCAGTCCAAAGCCAATTCCTGAAACTTGGTTTTAACAGTAGTGTTGTTACCCATTATTTTGCTGCGAATCATTTTTGGGTTCTCACTTCTTTGTGACAGCATGGAAATGTGAAGCTATTGTTATGCCCTTTTTCGTGTCATGCAACAACAGGTTTCCCTCTGTCCTAGTGTGACATCTCTATTAAATGAAAGGGAAGAAATAAATTGGTCAATCATATTCGTGTCTGAATTTGAGTAATTAGCTTTAAAACACTTAGATCTATTTGTCATTGTCAGCTGGTGACGAACTTCAGTCAACTCAGCTGAAGAAGTCCTTATATTGTTTTCGTGTGGTAGGAACTCTAGAGCCCGAGCAACTGGACTTGTCTGTAGACCTGAAACAAAAAATATGTATTCAAAGCCAGAAAATAAAAACCAACCTGAATCATTCTTTAATGGTTCTTTCACCTACTCGTTAAATGGAATTTCTGAAAAATGTGTTCATGTTCAATGATTTACAGGTAAGAATGAACAAGGTTCTATATTGTTATATGAATCGTGTTGTATTGTTATAATTTCATTTTATATATTAATTTTTATTTTTACATTTTTATGACTTTATTTTCTTTAGGCTTTAGATGTTTTATTGTTTTCTTTACTGGATTTGGATGTTTTATTTTTGTCAAAGCCAGGAGCATAACTCTGATACAATTTGCTTTTCAAATACAGGTAAACAATATATTTAAGGTGTTTACTAATTCAGGTTATATTGACAACTTGATTTTTTCTATAAATACAAAACCCATAAAATTTTCAGTTGTTTGTTGTCAATTGAAAATGTCGCAATCCTTTTATTTAAATGTAAGTGAAAAAAAAAATGAATAAATTTGCTAGAATATTTGTGCAATGCTTCGTCAGAAAGTAAGAAATATAACTTTCTTCCTATACTTTTACTTGGCAGTTATCAAGCTTTAATATTTCTGCTTTATTGCTGTATTTGGAAACGTAAATATCTTTAACTACAAAAGTGACTTTTAGTTACTGTAATATCAAATTCAACTGATCTGTTATTGAATCATTTTCTTGTAACAAGTAGTTAAATCTTGTCCTCATCTGCATTCTGTTCAAGACATCTGTATTGGGGAAAAGCACAAATAAATACAGAGTGAAAATATTTTTGGAAAAAATCCAAACGATTCATCAAGGGGAGTCGTTAGGGGTGTCGCGCATAATTCATGTATAGTGTATCAGCCAATAACACCGGTGGACGTGTTCAATCATCCCCTTGTTTTAGTAATGCAGATTGCTGATATTTTATCCAATAAATATAATTACAATACTATTTCAGTCTATATAAATAAATTCATATTGGATACTTCAGTTTATCAGCTTGACATCGTATACATTTCGATTTGAAATGGTTTCACTTTTATAACCTCCGCCAGTTTATTTGCAAACTGTTCAATCTTGTCCTCATCTGCATTCCTATCTGACGGTCTTCTAGGATCAAGGCTGGTAATGGTATTTCTAGACTCATCAGAAGAGGTAGCTGCTGTTCTCTTAGTTGAAAATACAAGTTCATAAGTTTTTGCTTAAATAAATAAAATTAAAATCCCTTTGCCTGTGTTTAACATTTCTTCTAATCAATATCCCCCTTCCAACAAAAAAAAAACAAACAAACAAAACAAAAAAAAAAAACTAAACAAAACAAAACAAAACAAAACAAAAACCAACGAAACACTGGAAAAAGTAGCTGCATTATTTGATGTACATTCCTGTCAAGTCAACTGACGAAACCAATTCTTATTTATTTTGCAATACTACTTTATTTTTAACACCTGATGCTGTAAATAGTTTTCGTAATTTCAAAAATTCTATTACAACATCGCATCTACAACATCGACTTTGACTAGAGGAGGCTAACTATTTGAGATAATACATTATCTACATGCTTCAAGTTGATATGCAGCTACAGACATTGCTTCTGGTAATTTAAAATGTTAAATTTTTAATGGTTTTACCTTTGCGTTAGAATAGGGATAGCTGTACTGTATTTGAATATTAGCGTATGTCAATCTACGATTTACAGTCACAAATATATATTACTGGCTCTGCTAACATGTTGTCAATAAAACTCAATTTGCATCGGTAACATTACTGATTAATTGATATCTGAAAATATTCAGGAACACAAGTTATCTGCTAATTTATATATTGATTTTTGTAAAAATATTTATCACTTTCCATCCTTAGCTTGAAAATTCTCATACGCTTTATTAATACTGGTTTGTCATGTTCTCTAGGTCGTCTATTCTTCCGCTGACATGGACCATCACTCACTGAGGCTTTATCAAACGCTTCCAGTTCATACAAACAAGCTGTTATATGACGACAAGCTCTATCCGCTTTTAAAAGATTTTGTATGAAGGCAATGATTTCAATATAATAATAATAGTTGTTTTACATTTATCACTGCCTTGCAATCATTCTACAACTTGAACTATAAAGTATTATCTGAAACATCTCAAGACAATATGGAATACATACACATGGTAAGAGACATCATATAATATGGTTTTGATGCCAAAATAAACATAAAATCTATTTAAATTCTCTCCTTTTTCACACACACAAAAAATGCAGTTAAATTCTGTTCAATGTAAAACTCTTCTGATTTGATCCAAGAATAGGAAATAGAACTTTTTGTGGGAAAAATTCAGCTGTAGTATTGTAAAGAATACAATATGATTACCTTTGTAGATTATCCAGAAGTTCCTTCGTTTTACTTATTTAAATCTCCGGTTTAACCTTCCTGGGCAGCTTAAATTTCAGAGTTGATTTTGCAATCACAAACCAAAGCTGATACACCGCCTTGTTCTGTCATGGTCTTGCATCTCTTGTTTGCTTAACTATTGCCGTAAATACACATACTGAACCCTCGTGCTTACAACATTTAACGTCAACTCCTGAACATGGTCATCATACTAAAGTCTGTAATTTTCTACACTCTTGTACGATGTAAAATTTCTCTTGTCATAGCCTGATCGGTGTTATAGTAGATAGCTGAATACATCGTACAAGGAGAAATCTGGTATGCAAGAAAAGTCATCTGTACATTTGGCTTCCCAATATTTCGAACGCACCTGATGAAGGTTATTCCAAAAACACGTGTCGTGCGCACTGAAATTGATATCATACGTTTATATCATAAAACGCCTCAGTGCTGTAAATTCCTTTTTTTAATTTATATTCACTTAATTTTGGAAAAAAGTAAGTAAGTTCTCAACATTTCAACACAAATGAATACAGACCTCCAGACAATAAGATAATGTCATTCTCAATTCAACAGATTTACCATTTTTATTGGTAGGACTGTAAAATACAGTTTTACTGGATTGTCCGTACCAGTCCAAAATGAATTCAGACATGTTAAATGGTACTAAACCTTGTCAAAAGGAGAATTCGTAATCCACAGAAATCTTACTTCTCTTCTTTACGATAAGCAGGAATATGCTTCAGACAAGAGAATTGTTTTCTAGCACTTGTGCAGTGAACCAGATTACACAAAAAGTCATTGTATAACAAGCCTGACAGATAGTCTGGCTTGTTTTAAGTATCCACAAGTTTTGAACACTATATTAAGGTGTCTTCATCAGTATGTCATTAAATATGTAATACTAATGTACTAATATATTATTTATCCTTGTAATGTTTCTTGATACTAAGCACTGTATGTATTTCAGGGAACATTTAGTACATTTCCACATGTACTATCAACATGCATTTACCTTTTTTTTTATAATTGATTTAAAAGTGTAAACAATGAGTGTATGTTTTCCCTTGCGTAAAAAGTGGACTTAAATTCCAATTTTTGTAACTTGCATTTTTCAAGGTTTTCTTCCTGATGTCGATCAATAGATAGAACTGTCCCTATATCCTAACTAACGCTTCTGTATTGCAGTGGCAGTTTGGGCTGTATCCATGGCAACAACGTGGTAGTTACATGTAATAAAAGCAGTACTAGTTGGCTTTTACGTTTCCTTAAATTTTGTGATAAAAAAGTTCATTATAAGAAAAGATGAGAAAACACATTTCTTCACAAAAATGTAAAATTACGTCAGAAATCAAGATTTTTTAAATACAGAATACAAATCTGATATGGTAAACATACTAATATATAAGGATCGACTGTGTACAATTTTTAACGATGTCAGCATTTCACAGCAGAAATGGATCTAACATGCGGCAAGCAGTTGTAGTAAACATTATGATACACAATAAATGAAATATTATTTTAACAGATATTGTAAATTTTAATTAACAATAGTCAAGAAAGATTTCAATCAAATAATCGTTCAAAGTATGTATTTACCACCACTGCAAATTTTTATATCCACGCAATTACACGCTTTCATTTGATGCGCACTCATTCTCTGATTCAAGGTCAAATTGAAGGTCAAGAAAGTTCATGCAAAGTGCGAGTAGCTACATTGTAGGTAGAATTACGAGAAGACAATAATTGAGATGAAATATTTGTTTATGAATTACTTACAAAAGATAACATATTTATACTTTAATATTTGGCAGATATTTATGACTTATTACATATATTTGAAGTATCCGAAATTTGTTTTGCACAAAACACGTTTTTAATATTCACTCGGAGCTGTTGGTCAGCGATCAGTTCTAGTTCCCGTCTTCCTAGGAATATAGGAACAAACAAAAAGTCCCTTGCTGTCTTGTAGATAGATTTTGCAACATAATATATTTTTAAGAGGTCGTTCCTCAATCATGGTTCTTGCAATGATCTAATACTGAAACATCCAAAATGACAAAGTAAGGAGACCCTTATTTTTGCTGAAGTCTAAATTATATCAGCTATCAAATCAACTATATAGAAATACCATTGTAATATAAAGAATTAAGAAACTGAAGCAATTCTTCGTTCAACTTCTGACACCATAAATAAGGTCGGCTAACTTCTTTTTTTTCTAATCTAAGTCCGAAAACTAAACTGAAAACTGTTTTACTGTTGTATATTCATGTTTTACCAAGGCGTCCGAACAACGGAAGATGGTACTTTGATGGGTCTAAGGTTTGTCACTTGTGACCAGTTTTCAACAATTACATGTAGATGTTTCCTGTACGGAACCAATCAAATTATTCGTTAAATTGATAAAAATGATGAGGATTACCCGAGTCCGCAATTTATTGTATGGGCCTATTTTTCGCAATTTTGTCAAATGTCCTTAGACCAGGAGATGACCAAGCGTTGGAACCCTCCCTACTAAAATGTACTAAAAAGAATACTAATTTGCATTTCATTCCTACCGTAGATCATACTGTCAGATGGTACATAGCAAGTTATTTACTCATTAATCAATACTTTATTTAACTAAATTTATAAAATCATGAAGTACTTTTACTTCCGTTTACATGTTTAGAAATTAAACATCAAAATTGTAGGCGTTTAGGTTTACGTTTAGAAGGAATATCAATGTTTACATCGAAAACATGTTTAGATGAACAGAATTTTCATCTCTTGATGCGTATAAATCCTAAACGCCTTTAGCATAATACATGTATCAGATGAAATATAAATTGATATTAAACACAATTCTATCAGTGTTATTTCTGAACATATAAAGATATTATTTAAATTATGAACGTCATTTTCACAGTGTACAGTTAACGAAACTTTCATGATTGATTAGTAACTAATAAATAGACTGACTTCTAAGAACTGTTGTTAAAAAATGATCAATCTCAAAATTATATCCATATTTTCATCAAAAGAAAGAAAGAAAAGAATCGTCAATATTTCAGAATCTTTTTTCTATCAAATTTCGAGAGCTGTTCAGAATGTAGTTTCCAAATGCTAACACACTTATGTTTATAAGAACAACAATTGTCTGGGCGTTTTGTTATTAGTTGATGTAAACTATATCTAAGTTTTATATTCTTTTAATTGAAATAGTCGTACTTTATGTACTTGTACTAACATTTTCATACTGAGTAAGATTGAAAAAGAACACCAATCTGCTTAGAATCAAAAGTCTGCATTACTCACCCTAATATACAATGTAATACAAGCTTGACAAGAAATATTTTCTCCATTAATAGAATAAGGCATTTTTCTTCCATGTGCCACAATAATTCAGTTGGGCTGCTGCATTAATACTACTGCACATTCTAATATTTGTAGACATTCAAGATTACTACCACCATTGGATATATGTAACATACCGTAGACCGGGTAAATTTCGAGGGTGCTAATGTTTGCGTATTTTAGCTGTTTGTACGAAAATGCGAAAATAAAACCAATCAAATTTAATTTAGTGCATTAATTATAATGTGAATTTCTTCCAATTCACGAAAACAAAAAGCGTTAAAATATTTTGCGAATCTGTTTACACCTAAGACGTGAAAATTTCCCCCCACCAAAATAAACCGCAATAGGGTACATGTAGGAGGTGGTTTTCTAAATATGATGAAAATAATCTTTCTCAACCACCACATAACCACTCGAAGTAATCTTCTAAATGAATGTAAGAGTGTTTTTTCTTGTCTATGGCGGCTACCATTGGACATGTTTAACAGTAGGTATGGGAAACATGTACAAAAAATTTCGCAGAAACCATTTACTGTTTTGTATTTTTCATGTCTCTACACGAGATATTGTGCTTGCTGGAATATTTGTTTTAATTTCTAAGATGGGGCCAGTTTACAGCTAAGTGACCAATACATGTAGAGGCTCATCCAATCAAGTTTTAACTTTTGTTCCGTCAATTCTATTTGCACATATAGACCTTCATGAATACGCTGGAACATTGTGATTTGATCAGACTATACATAAGAATGTTTACATTAATAAAATTCTAATAATGTTCAGATACTTGAGGTAAGAGTAATATACATGTGTACTGTTTAGCGCTTTCGAATGCATAAAATCCCAAAATGTCAAGCATGTTACAACTTGAACATAGACTTAATAACAAACAATAAATGTTTTGCGATGAATTGGCGATTTGGAAAAAAATGGCAGAAAACCAAAATACCTTGACCATTGATATAGCTTTTTGTCATACTTAACCGGTAATAATATACTAGTTTGTCTTCCGTAAGTGTAGGAAACTTACACATCGAAAACGTCAGTTAGAAGGGAAAAACACCCTGTCCTTTTCCTTCTCCAGTTCCGTCGTCCAGACTACTGTCCCGACATGCATCATAAAAAACCTAGTCAATTTCTCAGACTAAGCTTAAATTGTAGGATGACTGCAAAGTTTCTAATTGTTGCCGTCTTGGTGGTATCAGTGTCTGGACAATTTGAATGGCGATTTAACAGTATGTATATGTCCAAGCTAATCATGATGAACAATATACTCTGGCTTACTTGAAACGTTTTCTTAAAATCAGGTGATATGAAATATATTTACTTCTTAAATTAGCTTCGATATAAAATACAACTGAGCAATATTTTTTTTCCCGTAAATATGCAAATCCTTATTTCTCTTGAACGTTTCCGCAGTACTGTAACATGGCATATCCTTGCAACTCAAAACATAGATATCAACCGTTGAAGAAGCTAAATTGCTGAGGAAGGCCTATGGTCGAAACGTTTACCAGAAAAAGGGTTAGTGTATTTATTGGAATTTTAGCAAGACTTTTCTGAAGGAGGGAACATTATTAAGACTAAGAATCCAATATTTTTTTATTCAAAAGGAAATTAAAAATACAAATGATACAGTTAAAAACCACGTGAGAAAAAAACATGGATAAAAAATATAAAAAAGGAGATCTGGAAAAGAATTTTTATATTCACAACACATACATGTAGGAGCAAACGAATGATCAGTAGTTTTGGTTTCCGTTGTGATTTACTTACATTAGATATGGATCCTCAGTCTCTCCTCGGCAATTGCGTCATGCTTAGCATATAAATCATACGTAGGGATATTATTGGAAAATAAGACAACATAGACTTTTTGCAAACCCATTTTAAGTATTACTGCATGGAGTGAAATTGCTTCACATTCTGCTGTCTTTTGTAAGTTTGACCTCTTGATGTTAGATCGAATGGACACGCAGGGCATTTACTATTCGATTAAATGGACGATAGTAGATTTGAGTATCGTATTAAAACATGATATGCATTGTTGACTGTCAATTTGACTCTACAGTACTGTGCCTTTACTTGTAAGACTGAACATAAATTGAAAACAAAATAATAATATGCGGCACTTAATCTTCTTTTTCTTCTTTGTTTTGGACTGAAGTGGACACCAAATGTAGAACTAGAGTCGCCACCAGACTGCACATTGCCATCTGATCCAGGAAAATGTTTTTTTGATCGATTCATATTGTTTAATCCAATGTGACAGGTTGAAGGAATAGATAATGTATGAGGATTACACATGTGATTGTGGTCACTGAATACTAAACAAATCAAGGGATCATTTTGATACCCTTCGCCTTTTAGTTCATTACCAGTCTTGCAACAAATGGTAAACTGGTCTTTAATTACCAACTAAGGGTAGTTGAAAAAGCGATACCCTTTGTTTTTGCGTATGCATAAGGAACAAAAAATTGCTTTCAGTCTTTGTATTGACAGATTTGAATCATTCATAAGTATCTGTATGTTATGATAATTTTGTCACTGTTTGCAGGTGGAGGAAATAGCAAAGAGGGCAATGGTGACGTCGGTGAAAATACTGGTAGACGTAACGGAAACAGTATAGCTGTAGGTAGTAATGGACCTAACACGGAAGACATTGGTAATTGTATAAAATTTTATAACCTTAAAAATATATTAAACTCTAATGATATAAAATGTTATATGTGTAGAATAACGAATGAACAACCGAGAAATCGAAAGGTAGTTTTGGAAGATACCTTTCGATTTCAAGGAACACAAATACCAACCAGAATTCCTTACATAATATGAAATTTTGAAATATCTTTCTTCCCTTCAGTGGATGAATCCAGACTGAAGCTCATAAGGTATGACTGTTCATTATCACATATGAAATAATACATTGTATTGTAATCAAGGGAACTCTAGCAATCTACATAACTTCACTTGACTGACTTGTGG
>JAOXYI010256166.1:0-10721 GCA_028566495.1 Lithophaga antillarum
CTGGAACGAAATGAGGATTATTTAGAAGAGACATTCCATACAGTATTCCTACCACGTTTGGTTCTGATTGGCTGAGTTGTTTCAGAGAAGAATATGAAAATGGCATTTCCCCCATAGGGTTCAAAAGGCACCTATGTGGCATCATTGCCACCATGAATGCCGCTCGATCAGCACAAACTGAGGAATCTTTGTAGAGGGTCTCCTAATCATCATTCCCATTAAGTTTGAAAATATCTTGCTTAATCTGTAGTTTCAGAGGCGACGAAATTTGAAAACTGACCAATCAGAATCAAGATTTGCCTCTGGAAGTCATATTTGTCCCCCAAATGGAACAAAATGCAAAATTTTCATAAAAGACCTTTCATACATTATTCCTGCCAAGTTTTGTTTAAATTGGTCCAATAGTTTCAGAGGAGAAGATGAAAATGTAAAACGTTAACGGATGACGGACGCCAAGTGATGGCAATAGCTCATACTGGCCCTTTGGGTCAGGTGAGCTAAACCCGAAACAAAAACTTTCAGTCCTGTTCCTCCTAAACAGGTCATAATATTCCTTCGTAGGTTTTGTCTATTTTCTAAATATTTTATTATTTTGTCGTTAGACAAAAATGAAACAGAACAGGATCAAAACAATATACTATCGTTTTTGTATTTTTGCGGTATATTACAATACCAAGGAATATTTAAATTTTGTGCAATGCTGCATATATTAGAATATAATACATTTATTTATTATGTCTTTTTTAACCTCAGAGAATTTGGAAAACTATGTAGTACTTCTACACAGCATACACACATTGTTTACACACGCTCAGACCGAAATTAAAATTTTTATATCTTTTTCTAAGGATCTAAAATTAAATCAATTCTTACTAAGACTATGAGTTGCTCACGACATCTTTTACACTATATATTTAAATTTTTTCCCCATTTTGCTTACGTTTTCAAATAGAATTTGTCAACTTCATAGTTTTTACGGGCTAAAATATATGTATAGTTTATAACGCACTGAGAAGTGTTAATTAATTAAATACTATCTACGGGGTTTATGGGATCCCCACTGATAAAGTCGAACCCATGAAAGGTGTGGTTTAGTTAAATTCTTCACTGTGCATTTGGTCAGTTGGAAAGACTTCCACTTGAACCCCTTCGTTGTCGGAATAAGCATACAAATATACATGTAGCAAGTGGAGTTTAAATAGAAGTCTTGTCATTCGTATAATTAGGAGATAATTCTGTTGTATTTGAATATTTGCCGACGTCAGTCGGTGATTTTAGTGATGCAAATTGAGTTTGGTGGTGACACGTTAGAGGAGCCAACAAAATGAATATTTACGACTGCAAAATCTTAGACTGACGTAGGTGAATATTAAAATGCAATATTCCACCCCCTCCCCCCACCAAAAAAAGATTAAAAATTAATATTTTATAATATCGATAAAGTCGTCTGTTACTGTGCGTCATGTTCAAGCAGTAAATTGTGTATTTTACCCCCTCAAATGTTGGATGTCAACCAACAAAAATCTACGTGACACCACTGGATGCTTGCAATACTCATAGAACTAATAATTCTAAATATCGGAGTGCCCTAAGAACCCGAGCATAAGAAAAAAATCGGTCACATTTTGCCTAAAACCAAGAATACACCCATGAGAGATCAGAAGAGTGTGATATGCATGTGTCAATAGCCAACAGACTAGGCCATTTGGCAACTGAAAAACCCGAAACCCCTAAATTAAATGAGGTTCCGCTTTATAAAAGAAACAAAACTAACCATAAATATATAACACCGAGCATTAACAGGTCAAGATTCGTTTTTTTCACCTCTCTGAAAACAACCAAACTTAAGAACCTGTGACTATGGGTTGTGTTGTTATGGTTTAATGTCATTTTGAGCAATTTTTCAGCTACATCTTGACTAGCAGACTTGCAGAAGGAGTAAAGCTCAGACAGCTATCCAATCGACCGGTTAAACCCCCTTGCCTTGGATGGATGTCTGGAATCATGAACAAATGAAGCAGGACGAGTGGGGCTCGAACCCACGACAGCAGCGTATTGAGTCAGCAACCTTAACCACTAGGCCACCCAGGTCCATTCCTGTGAATATGATCTCCATGTTATTGTGATCAGTCTAGCGCATGTAATGTAAGTGTGTAAAGTAGAAAACATTGCATGGTCAATAGTATCATAATTTTCAATTTCATAATTGTTTAGTACTGTTTTGATGTTACTTCTTCAGACCTCCGTGTTTGTTTGCTAATATTAAAAGTAGTCTACCTTTGCTAATTCACAAAAATGTAGAAATTAAACTTGAGGTAAATCTGTTACAGTGTACGAGAGTTTTTAAGTCTACCAGCCTCACTGCACAATCTTTTTAATGTAACTCCTTTACATGAATACAGAAAAATATCTATCCGAGGCATATATACTGACGGACAAAAGAAAGGATACAAAAGTTTGAATAGATAGATCTTTTATTATTTATGAAAAAGACCTTATTTCTGATATATAGCTGTGTTATAATCATTTCTAAGCAGGACAGAAGCAAGAAGCAACGAAAACATTTAAAGCCCGGTTCCAACAACAGTTTTGTGTTGAAAGGTGGAAAACAAGAAATATTAAATTTGAACATGATGAAAACAGTCATATACAGATCTAACACGGAATAAGAATGACAGCTAAAACTGATTCAACTTTGATGAGTTACATGTATAAATTTTGAACACAAAATGACGGAAGCAATTTGAAGTTTAGTGCACAAAATTTGGGAAGGGCACTTTTAACCCCCCTCCTCCCATATTTTGGTTACCTCCAAATATTTTGTTGCATGAATAGATTTTTTCCATTGAAAAAGTTATCTATGCAAAATTTCAGTGCTCAATTCACCGTATTTTTTGTAGATAAACTGTTCAATGTTAAAGCAGCATAAATGGCCGTTGAATAAAAATAGGTTTTTGAATTAGAAGACAAAATTCATCTTCTTAATATATTAGATGTGTTTTTTCATGATGTTGTATACAGAACAAAATCACACTTTCCTTGAATCCTAACTTCGCTATTATCCATCCACTGCCATAACTTGATGATAATGCTACAAATGTCCGTCACCGATAGTCGAAGGTAATAAGAATGCAGCTTAAATAATATCGTTGTTAATGATCACATGGCGGTAACTGAATGTGTTCTTCAATGGACATGCAAGCACAATCTTGATAGGATTACATCTAACAACATGCAGACAATACATGTACCAGTTAAATCATATATAACGGAGGTTTCACTATAAATACTTTAAAAAATAGGAAATTCAATCCCAGCTATCAACAATTGAATTTAATGGTCATATTAACTGTGACAAGAAATAAGTTTCATTGGATAATTTTTCCAAATACCTAAAAATCTATATTTTCTTCTTGTTTTGCATTCCTAGACTTACAGCTGAAGTACTTATTGTGTAATAAACTTACATATAAACAAATTAAGAACTACGTTTTTAAATATATATATATACAAAGCTACTGCCATTCACTTCAACATTTCCTGAGACATCATCGATTCGTTAACTGAAGTTGATTAGTCATATGTCTTTGTTTATGTTTTCTGTCTTTCTTTCAGATACAACTGTACTTTTTCAGTTGGCGTTGTAAATAATTTTATAGTTGATTTCACTCCCTTAAACCCTGGTGGCATCGATATTTAAAAATTCTGAATTATCTGTAAAAAAGAAGAACAAGAGACAAAATATTTAGTCTTCCAAAATATATACAATGACTGTCTTTCTAACAGATCTATGTTTATTTTGCTTTGGTTTCAATGGTAGAGCTTACAGTTCTCATCAAACTGTGAAAAAGGTATTTCGGGGTTTATTTGTATAAAAGGTCAGTATTCTAAGTCATTCAAAAGTAATTGTTGGCCTTATTTCTACTTTTCTTCTCTTTCCTTTATTTACCGATGTTGTTTTAACTATAGACGTCGCTCTTAAACGACAGTAAAAGTGGTACTGCTTCACATAGATATTGTTCCTTCAGCTAATGTGATAGCAAAACTTGAGAACTTGACCAAACACGTTTCTATGCAAAGTATAATCATTGATTGATTGATTGAATGTTTTTACGCCACTTTCTTCAATTTTTCAGCTATATCGTGGCGTCCAGTTTTTGTTCGAGGAAGAAGCCGGAGTACCCGGTGAGAACCCCAGACTTTCGGTAGGAAAAATGGCAATCCTTTTCAGTAAAGGTTGGGGGTCAAACGCACCTTACATGTACCACGAGCAAGTCTCGAACTTACAACCCCGGTGTTGAAGCGCCGGCGATCAATAGAAGATACGACTAACTACCTACACCACACGGTCACCAAGGCCTTAAAGTATAATAAAGAATTCAAGTCAATGTTATTTGTATTTAATTGAAGAAAAAAGATTTTTTATCCACCTTAATATCCCGCAAACACCGTTAATTGCTTTCCATACCTTCATGACATTATAAAATCGAATAAGCATAACCCAGAAAAGATTCTACTATTATGAATATAATAATGAAAAATGTAACGAACTGCAGATAAAAGTAAGATCACAAATAAGGATACACAGTTTTACAGCAATCCAATTTAAACTGTGGAGGATTACAAACGTTTAATGAAAATAAAGTGTTTCATGTTTACTATTGTATTTATTCTATTAAACACACCGAGGGTGTTGCATTTTTCCAAAGAGAGGGAGTCCACTGAAGACCCGGATAACTGTATCATGCACGGTCTGCTTCCGTCCATATGTTAATGTTAATGAAAATTGTATCTTCGGCTGGCAAATGGGGGATTTTCTGACCAGGGCGTTATCATTTCTTGTACAGAAAGAAGAATTCCCGGTCAAAATCCAGAGAATTTTATGCTATCTTTATTTAGTAGTTCTAAGATATATACCAGCGGGTGAAAGATAAAATCTACCTTCTGTTCGATGTTTTTATTTTCATGGCATACATTTTTTTACAAACATAGAGGAAAGGGGACGTTTGTTAGAGACGCGTTTATCAGAATAAATACGGTTTGTTCTGGAAGCATTTTCAATCATATTGATCTACTTCCATTTTCTGCTGATGTATTCAAGAAAACAATTTGGGATCTGAAAAAAATAAATATATATACATCACTGTCATGATGATGCCAAGAATCAATTGAACACCTGACAACGGGAATGGCAAGTAAGAAAAGCCGTTATGGGTTAGGGCTAGGATTATGGTTAAGAGTTTGGAACAATGCAAACGACCAAGATAATGAAAATCTGACCAAAAATCAGAGATCCATCTCTGAGTTGCGATTTTTTCAATTCAAGGTTTGTGTAAAATCTTATGGTAACAATGATCTTAACCTTTGACAAAGTCAGTGGGATTCTTCTACTCACGTATTACCAAGTGTGGTGAATAAAGATATACAGAATAAAATTTAATGGATCAGAAACCATTTTCCTAAAAAAAAAAATCTGTTTAGAGTTACAGTGACCTTAATCTTTAACAAGGTCAAAAGAATTCTTCCATTCAGAATAGATAACCAGTTGATGAAGTTTGGTGAAAATTGCATACGTAAAATGAAAGTTATTGCACTAAAATCATTTTTCTGCACCAGAATAATGGTGATCTTGACCTTTCTGAAGCCTATTCCTCCCTTGGAACTGGAATAACTTCTGATCAAAGATGGTGAAATTAGATGTATAAAACTAATGTATCGAGAATGTTTTTAGTACAGATACTATTTACAGAAACAGTGACCTTGACAATAACAAAGTCAAATACAGTTTTCCCTTTTCATTGAAGCATTTCAAGTTCACATTTGGTGAACACTGGGTACATATATGCGAAATTCGTCCAATGAAACCATATTTTGATATGAAATCTATTTATATTTACAGTGAATTTGAATTAGGACCTACAGAACCAAATGCAACAGAGTTCTTTCTCTGTCCAAGGACAATTTAACTTGAACAGGCTTGGTGGTAGACAACAGACACACATAATTAAAGTTTATGCCTTGAAACCAACATTTGGCAACTATTGGCAAGTGAACTTGAACTTTATTCTACTGTTCCCAAAATCAAAAATGGTTTTTCCCTGTCATAGAAGTACCATTTGACTTAGTCTGATAGACATTATATAATACTAACATTAATACAAGGAAACCATGTCTCTTTGCAGAATATATTTATAGTAACTGTGACCTTGATCTTTGACAAACAGACCAAAATCAATAAGGTTCTTCCCTTTCCAATGGGGTAACATATAACCAAGAACTGGTATACGTCGAATATACAGAACTAAAGTTAATGTACAGACAATAATATGTTGACGCACGCCAACAATCCCTTTATCAAACCTATAGCCAAGTTTGACTTTTGTCGCAACTGGCCTAAAAAAATGTGATCCTTATGTATCATCTAGGCTGTTCATTCAGATGACACAATGAATATTCAAAACAGAGAGACTACACAAGGACACGCTGCATTAGTTCAACTTGTAATAATGAAGACTTGATTGAATATATGATTATTATTAGTGTGTTATCAGTTTATTTAAATTGGTCCAAATAGATCTTCATTTCAAACATATTACCTTAGTTACACAAATGAAAATTTCATTTTCAGCAAATCTCTGTCCAATGCAAGATCTTGGTCCAAATCCAAACGGTTTTGTGGCAAAATGATGATCTTTTCCTTTGGCTATTTCACCTGCTGTATCTCGTAACCATCTTTCAGGAATATATTCCATCGACCTTGGAAAAAAACGATCATCGAGAGACATGGATCTCATATTCACACCCATTATTGTCTGAAATATAGTGATGATTAATTAAGATTAGAAATCACATGTAAAGATCATCGCTATCGTACTCATACTACATACGTCCATTTGGCAAATTTTATTTTGACATATTTTTGTTTCTAGCCAGAAACGCACATCAAAAATTCCATATGTTATATAGTAAACTTTTCACAGAGACTAATTATTTAAGAAATTATTCTTTATCAGACTTTTTCTGTTTTTCAGTTGTGCAAGTCAGCACCACTGACTGAGTAAAAGATATGTTGGAAAATGAACATATTACTCAGAGTTCATGTGTTTTGGTTGAAACTGTTTATATTTGTTGATTAGGTGAAACTGGATAACTTTCTGTTGTCTGAAGAACCCCGCTACGGGCCAAACTGTCTTTGTACTAACAATGGTATGAACATATCTTATTTGGAGTTTCATGAAATCATAAAGCTTCCTTTCCATAAGAAAGCGCCCTTTTTTGTAAAAGGCACATAATGCGAAAGCAACATATTAAGTTTAGTCAAGAAAAGTTAAGTGGTTCTTGTTTTTTCTCCACAAATCACAAAAACATACAGGCACATTTAATATGCCGTAGAAGCTACAGGTGAAGTGTCATTTAAATATTTCAAGACGTTCAGTGTGATTAGCTGTTTAGGAAAGATGATTAATACCTTTTCAAAATCTAATGTTTTTATAAAAGATTAAATATGTACCCCAAAATTATTCTAAGAACATGACAGCAGCATAAAAAGGCACATCTACATAAAAATGGGGAAGCTACATATCAAGTTTCGTAACAAAATTTTAAGTGGTTCTATATATTCTCTTGTTCATGAATCAATTCTGGAAATTGCGATCTTTGTTAATATTCACATTTTTTTCACCAAACATTTACAAATAAACATAAAATAGCCTGAAAACGCTCATAAACAAAAACTAAAGAGCCAAATAACAGTTCATTAAAGTATTTAAAATGGTACTATACTATCAGATGTTTACGAGAAACTGATTTGACTTTTTCTAAAAATCTGAGATTTTGATCAAATTTTAATTTTTTCTCAAAAGTCTTAAAAAAAAAACAAAAAAACAAAAAAACAAAAAAAACGTGACAACAATAAATAAATAAGTCGCATCTTTACGTAGTGTGGAAGCTACACGTACATATTAATTCCATTAAAAACTTTAAAGTGTTTCTCTTTCTTCTCTAGTTTACCATCCTTTTCTCAACATCTGAAGTTTAGGACAAAAAACTAACATTGTTTACCCCAACATTTTACCATTAACGTAAAGTGGCATGAAAAGGTACATCAACATATATTGAGAAAGCTACATCTGAAGTTTCATTAAAATATTCTATACGATATGCTTTTTATAGAAAATTGTGAACGAATGTTCAAACGAACGGACGCACACAGTGATACACATGTACTATAGGGTTCCTGCATCGGATACGGGCCATATTTAACAAATAAGAGAAGTGAAGAGATTTACTAACATCTTTTGGTATCTGATAGCCTCCAATCACAAGGTCAGACTCTAATACACGTACAACACCAAACGATACTGGAAAAGTTTTCCTGTAAAAGATTTATTTAAAATTATCAAAACAAAAAACAAAACAAAAAACAAAAGAAAAGAAAAGAAAAACTACAGATAATTAACTTTAGTGATTAGACAGATCACAATATGTTCAAACCAGTAAAACAGAAAAAAAATTGACAGTTTATTCAACTTTTGACAAAGAACACAACCTAACAATAACTTCTGAATCATCCTAAGCTAATCTTCTATATACTTTTGGGGCCTCGGTTGCCGAATCGACTAGGTAGTTCGTCATATCTACTATTGATCACCGGCGTGTCAACACTGGGATTGTGAGTTCGAGCCTTGCTTGCGGCGAGGTATGTTCGAGTCCAACCTTAATTGACAAGGATAGCCAGTTTTCCTGCCGAAGGTCGGGGTTCTCACCGGGTACTCCGGTTTCTTACCTCAATAAAAACTGGACGCCACGATATAGCTGAAAAATTGCTGAAAGTTGCTTAAAACACCATTTAATCAATCAATCTACATACTTTTAATACTATGAAACATTATATACCCCATATTTCTATATATCCTGACTACCTCATTATAAGATCATTCAGTTTCATACCCTTTGAAATAAAATCAGTGGTTATTCGATGGGAGACCGCATCGCTGATAATTGATTTCTCTGAGATTTCTTTATGCAAAACGTATAACAATAATAACTGAGACACTGAGTCAGTACTTAAGTTTCCGTAGGCAAGTTTTGAAGGTATTCATTAATATACCTCTGAGATTCTTTAAGGCAAGCCTTGAGATAAGACATCTGAGCTAAATGTTCTTTTGTTAGGGTTTTACTGTCTCCCACAATTATTTTGATTTCTTCATATAATTTTGCTTGTTTGTCCTGGTTGGCAGCTAAATCCACCAATAAGAAAACCAAAGTGTTAGCAGTCTGTAATTGAATAAAACGTACACTAACTAAATGATAATTTTCATTAAATGCTACATGTAACTATTTTGCATTTTTCTCAAAAATTATAGGTTGTGCCAATAACATTTTAAATGTAATTCCTAATATATCAAGTTTTAATGAAAGAAAAAATCAGTGAGCACAGCTCACATACCCAACGTTTCCTGTTGGATAGTAAAACAAAGGGCTACGCCGAGCGCAGCATGATACGACTGCAGCATGTCGGCAAGATAAAGTTGAACAAGTGTATATTAAAAGTGAGTGTGGCCACAGTATTGTGCTGGACACAGTAATGTGCTGGACACAATAATGTGCTGGTCACTGTAATATGCTGGACACAGTAATTTGCTGGACCCATGATACTATGCAAAAGTGTGGTTTTCCTTTATTTCGTCATATTTGACTTCACCTCATCAATACCTTGCATGGATGTATTACAACCCTAGATTTTTGCGATTTTAAATTTTGGCCCCTTTTGGCTCTTTTTCCATTTCAGTTTGGTCTGATATCCTTTATTTACATCATTTCTAAATTCTACTCTTCATTACCTTTGCACAGATATATTACAACCTCAATTTTTTGCAATTTTCAATTTTGGACCCTTTTGGCCCCTTTTCTCTGAAACCATAGGGGCCAACGTCCTTTATTTTATCATTTCTAAATTCTACTCTCTATTGCCTTTGTACAGATATATTACAACCTCACTTTTTTCAATTTTCAACTTTGATCCCTTTTGGTCCCTTTTTCATGAAACCATAGCGACCAATATCCTTTATTTTATCATTACTAAATTCTACTCTTCATTACCTTTGCACAGATATATTACACCCTCACAATGGATGGACGGGTGAAAAACATACCCCTTGCTACTTCATAGCGTGGGGTATAATAAACCAAAGCCTGAATGCATATCTATGTTGCTGATGACTGTTCCTGTGAAGTTTCAATGAAATTCTATTTGAAGTTACTGAGAAAACTGAAGTTAAAGCTCACTGGACAATGCCTGTTTCAATGGCAACGGCAGCCATTTTTCAAAAACAAAACTTGAATGCACAGCTACAGATACTGATGATTGTTTCTGTGATAATTCAGTGAAATTCTATGCATAGATACTAAAGAATATTATGTTGAAGCTGATCGTACAATACTTATTTCCATGGCAACGACAGCAATTTCTAAAAAATCACAACCTTAATGCAAACCTACTGATGTTGATGACTGTTCTCGTGAAGTTTCACTGAAATTCTAACAGTAGTTACTTAGAAAGCTGATGCTATAACTGATTGGACGATGGCTGTTTCCATGGCAATGACAACCATTTTCCAAACATAGCACTTCCAGTGCTGTCCGATAGCTCTATTCAAATATTTTGACTTCAGTATTGCATGATAACTCTGTTTATCTGATCAGTACATTAACATGTTGAC
>JAOXYI010256277.1:0-17252 GCA_028566495.1 Lithophaga antillarum
ATTACTTGAATTTTCCGAGCTTTTCTTTTTTTAATTTTTCAGAGAAAAATATGTATTTGCCGCAATTTTTTAGGGGATGCCGAGAGCAACCTTATCTGAATCCGCACCTGACCACGTGTGATTTCTGAAATTCAAATCCGTAGTGCTGAATTTATGTAGAACTTATATACTCAAAAACTTAGTTACCACAGAATATACATGTAGTTTTATACGTAAAATTTGTGCAAGGGCGGGTGTAGGTCCTGATGATTCCCTGTCGGTATCTGGTTTTCAGCTGTTAAAGGCCTGTAATGCCGTATGTTTGGGGATCGTGTTCCCCATCTTCATACTGTACGAGGATGACCTCTGTAACTGCGTTGAACTGAAAAACGTCGATGATTGTATATGTTTGGGTGGAAATGTTGTAGTTTCTTCTTTATCTTCTTGTTTATTCCTTCCAGACGATTAGTGGTACGCGGTCTCTTGGTCTTCTAGTGGTTCCATAGTCTGTCTGGGATGCCTTTTACATAGTATTCAGTGACATAGTCGGTACAAGTAGTGGTATCGGGTACATTGACAGCATCTCCTGCTTTCCAGAGCGTTCAACCAGATATCCTCAACCAAATACTGTGAAACTAGTTGGCACTTGTCGAACTACTTTGGTAACATCGTCATTCTCTTTTTGCGCCACATGGAGTAAGTAACCTTTGATGATGAGCTCGGAAGAGGGTGAGGCCTGCATTGTATGGTGTCTCGTAGTCAATGAATACGGTCTCAAGGTACAGTCAGATTTTTATCTGGATGACAAGATAATAAGCTCATCTTTTCCGGGAGCTAAACCAATACATAAAGCCACATACTATCGCGTGAATTAGGTACAGCTGATGCAAAAGTGTTCGCTATGAGTAGAAACTTCCCATATTCATTTATATCTGGAAAATGATTTGTAGGAAAAAATATTTTTCCTATTTCAGAATGTACATCTGTAAATTACATAATTAAATTTGTTAATGATGTTCAGTTTTGCGATTTTCTTTTTACTTTCTTTTGTACAACACTGAATAATTGGGATCAATTATAGTAACGAAAAATCTATTTTTATATTTTGTGCGCTGAAACGATGTTTATGTTAAGCTGACTTCCTATTTTTCATCAATATATTAATGAAAACATATTTTTCAAATTTTAATATTCACAGACAAAACATATGTAATTTACATGTGCATATTCTGAAATAGATTAAACAGCATTTTCTCCTATGTTTATTTTAACCTGTAATAAAATGTGGACAAACCAGGATAATGATATTGAATACCACAAATTACTAGCAAAAGGTGAATATTAAAATTTAAAAATGGTACATGAAACGTTTCACCATTTTCTACATATTCGTTTCTCATGTACTGGTCCAGTAAGCCATATACATTATTTTTTTCTTTCTCTGCTGTCTTTCAAGCATATTTAAAAATTCTTTTCCTGTTGCAAACGCTCACAAATACTTTGTACTTCTATTACTAATTGCACGTTTTGATAACATCAATACTAAATGGTACCCTCCACAGTGTTAACTAAACTGTAAAATAAGATTATGTAAGTAAACCAATCGAGTTAAGAAACTCCAATATAAACAGCATTTCCTCATTTTACTTCAAGGAACACTCATAATTAAACTTCTATAGACGAATTATTTCGAAAATACATTCCAATCCTGTAAGTTATACATTACAGCAAACAATCAGGATGAGACTAGACGATACTGGTAAAAAGTGGAAAAGTGGACATTTCAAAGAAATAATAAAGATAGACAAGACTGCAAAAAAAAAAAGAAAAAAAAAGAACGCCACTAACAATTCACTCATGCTCTCAGCTTGGTGCGTTCTTCGGTCTATCGTGGCACATTGTTTGATAATGGAACAGACGGATTATTTAAACTGTTTATCATATATATCTATTTAAGAAAACACCATACAACTCTTTTGCAACGTGTAGGGCTTTTCACATTGTGACGACGACGTTACAAAACTGTATATTGAATGTAACATTTTAAATATGAAATATCATTTTTGATGACTCTAAGTTATCACATGTTTTTTCTAGGAGGTAACGATAAAATGTGCCATTCTACCCGTTTGTATGGGAACTGGGAAATCAGGGTATTTCTTTACAAATCTATATATTTAAATAAGCAATTTGTTGCAGGGTATGCGAGTTCATCAGTTTTATATATTGTAATTCTTATGTTCCAAATTTCACAAATTGTAAATAAGTAAATGCTGTTTTTCAACAATTATAATAAAGAATTTGTGAATGCAGTGTTTACATACAATGTCCATGCATTAGGAACATTCCACTGTGAACCTAAAATATTCAATAAATTGAAAACAAAACAACAACAACAAAGGCGTAAAGACTTTCATATCTCCTGGTTCTTGCAGTTACATTGGATGTAGATATCGTTTTTCTTAAAAAAATCTTTAAAAAAATCGCCCTTAATCTTATAACGAACTACATTTGTATTATTAGTTTGTTGTGAAATGGGAAACAAAATTATGTTCAATTTATTTTTATATACTGTAATAAAGACGAGATGTTTAGAAAATGGTTATTTGGCTTTTTATAATTTTTTTTAATCGAAGGTTATAATAATGGACTTGAATGTAACAACATCAAACATACCTCATATTGAACCGATATTTATTACAATTGCTGCTAGTTATTCTAAAATTAAGTGTCAAATAAATGGACCTCTAGATACATGTAGCGTTAAACTGTCTTATTCGTAGGACTTGCATGTTATTTTGTATACACTTCATTTTAATATTTTGCCTTTGATGAATAACGTGTCATTTCAATTTCTTACGATAAATATACCTAAATACTGATGAATACATTGTTTACATTTGCAATGACGAAAATGTTTACTTTCGCAAAGAATAAATGGCTAAATGTGAGCTTCAAAATATTGCCAACTTCTGTAATTCTGTAATAAATTTTCAATACGATTCAGTTCTCTTCTGGTTTTCATATAGAGCAGTATTAAAAAATGAAAAGAAAATCAGCCAAGAGTATGTTGTAGTTGTTGGGATTTGAACAGTTAATACGGAATGCCTAAAAAATAGACGAGTCGCAACATTTCCACGTAGATAGCTTGCCATAGGCTTGAACTTTAAAAGTAGTAGTTCTAATAAATGCTAAAATTGTATTTGAATTCAATATTATATGATTTTCTTATTTCTAATTAAGAAATATTAACATAGGAAATCCAAAGGAAAATTCTTCAATTACTGGGTTTTTGACAACTTTCAGATTAAATATGTGGAACCATGTTAACAATACTCCTACAATGGTAAAAAATATAGTCAAGAATATATACAGTCAGTTTTAGCACCTATTTTTAGTTTGTTGTTACCATTTCTGCTGAAATAAAGTGGATATTATTCAAAGATGAAGGGCAGGTATTCAATAACCACGATGATTTGAATAAATATTATTTCTCAACAATTTTTCCACATGTACTTATATTTACCTGTATAGCCCGCAGCGAATACCTCGATCCATCAATATTCATCTCCCTATAAAAGATAACTTTGATAAAAATTAAATTGCTGATATGGCAGATATCCCCAACAATAATGTTTCATTTAAATCTACATAAAATGAAAAAAACAATATCAATTTGTGTGGTAAGACAAACTAGATCTGTCGCTATTCGAATGTCTACTACTTCCCAAACTATGGGGACTACTGGTGACACATTGTCTCATTGTGATTAACTTGTAAGCAAAATAAAAATAAAAGGAATAACAGTAATTGTCAACAATCCGACAAGCTACAAGAAAACAAGACAAAACAAAATGCAATAACAGTGAATGTGTCAAGTAAACTGTAAAACGTAAGATGTAAACCATAACTGTTAGACAGAAATATAACATCAAGAATCATTAAAATTAACTCCTCAACTTGTTTAAAAGTTATAAAATACAGCAAATACACTTCAATCACATTTACGTTCTATCCATAAACTAAACCTTAGAGGCAAGGCCCATGAGGATTATTCATGACGCACTGTCACATGGCGGTTAACATTAAAATCCTTCAACCGGTTCAAAAGTTGCAGAGCGGCCACAAAGACACATCTGAGTCACCTTTATGTACCATCCATAACATGTCCTTTGGGGTTTTTCGCAACGGACCTTCTCATGGTTGATAATACCTGTGTAAACTATCATTAAAATCATTCAGCTACTGATTTTATTGTCCCAGAGCTGACATGAAGATATGTACATGTAGAGCAGATACACTTTTAAGTACCATTCATAACCTTGAACATTGGATAGGGCCAAGGGGGTTGTTCCTGACACATTGTCTCATGGCAGTAACATTTATTTAAAATATTATTCTTAACTGGTTAAAAAGTTTCATAGTTGACACGAAGACATATAGTATCTACACCTTTTTTTACCTTTTAGTATCGTATGTGACCTTAATCTTAGGGCTAGGGCCACGGAAATTGTCGACACATCGTCCCATAGGGGTTATTAATTATTTTAAGTATTACTAAATCCCTCAACTAGTTCAAATGGTCCAGAGAAGACGCGAAGACATACATCATACACACCTTAATCACCCTAAAATACTGTCTGTGACCTTGACCTTTTGGACAAAGTCCACGGCTGTTGCTCATGACACATCGTCTCATAGTGGTTAACATTTGTGCAAAGCATCATCAAAATCCTTCTACTTGCTAAAATGTTTCCAGAGCAGACACGAGGACATATACACGTAGTACATGTATATATAACTAAATCACTTTTAAGTGTCATCTCTCACCTTGAACCTATTGGTAAGTTCATGGGCAATATTATCGACTCATTGTCTCGTGGTGATTTACATTTGTGCGAACATTTGTGCAAAGTATACTACATATGAACATAAAGTGTATTCTCTGAGTTATGTTGGTTGTGATTCACGTTCGATATGAAAAAAAAGGTTGAAAAAGATAACACGAGATATCACTGGAACAGGCCCTATCATATCGTCCGTTTAGTCTTTTATTGTTGAGACAGTATGTTTAGTTTTGTTAAACAAAAGCGTCGGACAATTTTATTGAGGGTTTTACCCAATGTGACCCAATTTACCATTTTACAGTGCCTTTCTCAATCCATGATCTATATCGTCGTTGAGTTTGGTCAACTGGTAGGGATTAAAGTAAAATGATTGACTAGCATGGGTACCATATCAATGGAATTCATTTAATCACTGATAAAAATAATTATCATATATTTGTAATGATACGTATGATTTTGCTGTGTGCCCATATCGAGCTCAAACCGGAAGTGAACGTCCCATATCCGCCCGGGTGTGATAACCAACTATCATGCCCACGTTTATCTTATGAGTCAATTGAAAATACAATTACAGATTTATGGACAAGAAAAGTGAAAATGTCTGCTGGGGTAATAAATCCGTAAAATGATAGATCATTACATGTCATTTTCCAGATCGACCCTTGTATCAGCCCTCTACCCTTATCAGCCCTCGTGATCAGACTGATATTGGAGTGTCGGGCTGATACCGGGCCGATACGGAAATGACATGTAATATTCGTCAACGATAGATAGGCAGCAGAACGATATGCAAATAAAACAAACTAACAAGTATACTCACCTGTCAATCCTAATTTTGTCTGTTTTTTTTTCCATGTCGTTTGTGAAGCGTTTCAGTTGTAAAATTAAGGTCAATGGACTCTGAATTACCCTCGTTTCTCTCAAGTGGGGTGTTTTTGTTTTACATTGCCTGCACTTCCTAATCAGATATAAAAAAGCTAAGCATTATGAAAAGAAAAACACCTGATTGATATACGTTTCAATTTCTCACTTCAGCCTTTGATACAATGCCTAAAAGTGAAGGCTTCAAATCAGGAAAACGCCACCGTAAATTTTTTATTTTTATTTTTGTAAATTTTCCCATAAAATGTTACTATTCATTTAAATGTTTAAATGGTAAAATATCTTTAATTTTCAATTGTGAATATGCTTACATTTCCCGAAATCCTTTATATGTTCTTGGAGTATGGCAAGCACTATGAATATATATTACATGCTAGCCATCATGGGTATGGTACTAAATTTCGAAAATAACAAAAGTAGGAAATATTCAAAGAGAAAGCTTTGTATGCGTATAAGGCAGGTATTGTGCAATCATCAATTAAGCCATACTGTTACATAACGGGGGAGCGTTAAGATTTATTTTTGTTATAAACACTGGTCTAAAGAATGGAACTTCCAATTTTTAAAGATTATATATCTGTGGTGAAGAGTAGAAGCATCTACGCATATAAAAGGAAATATTTCTACTCATTTACGTGCTTTTATGTTTAAAGGACATATTAAGAAAGACTGGCTTAAACCAGAATGTCCTAGTTACAGCTTTCTTTGAACCGTGTTCATACTGCTTTGGAAAATACAAGATATTTTGTGAACAGGTATGACATATGTTGTAATATTTTGTTGGTTGTCGCATGGGTTCTGTGTCATCATAAGACAAACATAAAGTAAGTCAATGTTTGCCATTTCTGGATGTTTTCATTCGTAGCATTGCACTACCACGTCATGAAAACATGATGACACAATAGACAGAATTTTTTTTCAGTATTGAGTATCTGGAGTAAACTTCAATCCGGTTCAGTACTTTTTATTTCTGATTGGATTTTATGTAATTGCTCTTTGGCATATAAAATAACTATAATTCATTTTGGTATTGCAATGGATGGTATAAAAATTGCAAAATGTGATGTACACTGTATTAGATAACAAAAATTTTGTAAGGGTAATAGGATTAGTTTCAAATTGAAACAGATTTATATTTTTTCCGTTTTTCCTTTGCATATTCGGTATGTAGATTTACTGTTTTAGAGATACAGAATGAAATGTATATAACTCTGTGCCTCGACTGGAAGAAAAGTTGAAACTAAAGCATTTCTTGGTAAAAAACAATAGTAAATAATTTATATCTCATACTCAACAAAGACATAATTACTTTTTTGTCAAATCCTGAATGCACATTTTCTATGTTTTTTTTACTGTCTGGTGTAATGAATAAATAGCACGAACCAATTGACGAATTCGTTTCGGGTCATATAACAGAAATGTTCTGCATAACTATTCAATAAACATGACATGTGGATAATGATCCTGAAAGTAAAACCCATGAAAACCTCATTACAATGTATGATAATACCAAAATAGGCAGTAATCAACTCCATCGTTATGACCAGAAAAGAATAGAAAATAATAACATGATGAAATTAATTTGTTGTTATTAACATTTCTTTGCGAAACAAGTGAAAGACTTTTCTGTATCTGAAATTCAATAAAAGAATATATCTTACAGCATATTTTCATCTGTGAGAGTTTCAGTTTTGAAGAATTCATCCATCAAGTCTTGTGTAGATGGTCTTAAATTTTCGTTAACTAATTCTATGGATAGAATCAATGATTCTTCAGTGGTTCCAATTACTTCCTAAAAATGTTAAAAACAATATTTAAGTTTTGGTGCAGTAGGTGGCAGACACCAACAATAGCAACTACTAAAAAATGTGCACAATCCCCGTCAAGGAAATGCAAATAATCCATACTACAAGAAAAAGATATTCTCAAATTACTACCAAAGTGCATGATAATTTGAGGTTGTAAAACTATGATTTTAGTGGGTTTTTGTCACTAAATCCCAATCATATATTTTATGTCAGTACAAAGTTATTGAACAAATTCGTACAGTAAGAGATAATTGAAGTTTTTTTTAGTAAATGTTACCACAGCAATGAATTAAATCAAGAAAAATTATAAAATAAATTTATAAATATGTGCTCACCATTACATCGGAAATTTGATGTCACAATAATTTGCATTTTGTAGAAAATACTTTACAAGTGTTTGTCACCACTGCATGACAAGCCTCACATAATATCAATATATATGAAAGTGTTCAATAATAAATAAAAATGAGAGCATACAAACATATACATATGTCTAGATTTGTTTGACCATGAAGGTTCCATTTTGTTCAGAGACCCTATATTTAAATATAGTATTTTAATTGATCAAGTGGTCCAGGGTCCCGAACATAGGGCGATTTGGTGGCATGTTTTTCACAACATATTTTGTACGGGTATAGGTTATTTTTCTATTTGATAATAAAAAATAAAACCAACATCTGGGAGAAATTACTTAATATACTCTAGTTTTGTTTTATATTTTTTCGAAAGTTGACAGTCTAAATCTTTTAAATTCTTCATCTGGTTTTACAACTTTTATTGATACAATTATTTATGAAAGTCCAAAATTAGTTGTTTAGTTTTTAAAAATAAATTGTAGCTTTGAATGTTTTCTAAATAATAAAGAAGGATAATTGTCAAAGTAAATGTTGTTAATTGATTAAATACTTAAGTCTATTGCACGCACACTTTTGCATCTAGTACATTGATGATCATATCTAAGAACACATGGCACGAACTCCTTGACAGTGCGTAGGAACGCCGCTAGAAATATGGAGGGGTCATGTTGTCTTCCTATAGTGAGATTTCTCAAATCTTCGTAATTTGAGAAGGATTCCTGAAATAATTGAACAAAAAATAGTTAATACCTTCAAAAATATGTGTATGTATATCTATTTTATTTCGTCGTAAATGTCTGCAAAATATATTAAGAATTGAATGCATATTTTGCTGTTTCATTTGAGTGTAAAGGTGAGGACGGAAGCACATTTTGTATGAAGCGCGTAAGCGCTTCATACTAAAATATACGAACGGTCCTCACTTTTACAATCGCATGAAAGTGCAAAAATATCCATTCAGTTGTTATAATTTCATTTAATAATGATTATTATTTCATTCCGAACAAGCAGTTCGTCTAAAGTTAGAAGACAAACATTGTTTTCCATAAACGTATTGAAATACGAATTAATCTAGTGAAGATGAAAACTATCACGCCACACATAAAGATCAAAGAGAAAGGCGCTTGGTGTTTACTGGAAATTGACATCTCGTGCCAGTAAAATTCATTGAGACATGAAGAGCAAATATTTTCCTGCACGCCCTAAATCTTTTGGTCGAGAAAATTTCGTTGACGTCAAAATTTAATTAATGAAATATAAGCAATTATTAAATATTTGTCAAAGTTTAAATTTCTTATCCTTGTATTTACAAATGTGTCGCAAGTTCGACGTCAGTGTCAATAACAAGTCATGTTGCTCCTTGAAGCTGTCAACACAACTGTTAATCTAAAATAATAACTCGACGTGTCATTGGCTACCCCAAATGTTTGCCCAGTGATCTATTGATGATTTATTTATAGCTGAATGAATACATCATTCAACAGAGAATATTTTAAATCAGTTATTGTTTGCTTTACAGAAATAAAGTAACAGTCAGACAATTTATGTACAATACGGAAAAATACGTTTTCTGGATCACTCCGATGCTTCATAAATTGGAAAGAATATCGGATTGATGGACATTTCTTGTTATAAAGTCATATGTGGCAAATATTAAAAATGGCGAAGTGTTGACCAATATGGAAAATATACGACTTTTTCTGTACGTTTGAACTGTACAATACGAAAATATATCGTTGTACGGTCACATATCGGTATCACACTTAAGCTCTTCTCACTTGATTACATTTGTATAATAAAAGTTTTAAAAGACTAGATTGAGTGTGTACTTCGCTGAAACTGTGTTGAAAGAATACGTGTTGTAGTGAAAAACTATTACTGTACAAGACGCATATGGTGTCAATTCAAAGACATCTTTCTTTCCTTCAAGTACATAAGAAGCTTGAAAAAGGAGTTTGACAGAAATATATTTAAAATATTAATATATAACAAGCTGTGGTCCTAGAACCGTTTTAGTCATAATTCGCGGGTTCAGTATAGAGAATCTCGTGTACAAGAAAATGTTAATACATCATACATACCATGATGTCTTTGACATCATATACCTTGCGTTGTTTGGTTAAAGAATTCAGTGCAGCAATTCTCTTCATAACAAGATTCTTTATCGTTACATCTTCTTCATCTAAAAAAATGTTTTCGATAAGTACTATAATTTCTAATATAATGTGAGTGTTTCGGTTTGATTTGGTTTTTTATTGTTTAATGCCGCTTTCAACATTTCAGTTATATCAAGAAGGTCATTTGGGGAAGGGGGTGGGGAGAAACCTGAATATCTGGAGGGGGGAACGGCCTTCCGTAAGTAACTGTCGAACTTTATCACATAAGATATATCGAACAAACAATATTCAGCAGTAACAAACTAATAATTTTACTGGTATATCAAATTTTAAGCAAATTTTTTGTCCTGTTATTTTCAGTAGAGCTTATTATTTAATAGGGAGTTCATTTTATTTTATAAACAGACAGAAGTCGTTTTATAGCTGACAATACAAAATGTAGTGATATGAATTTAAGACCATTTTGCATTTATTAAACATTTGCAATTTGTACTTCTTTTGGCAAGCCTTGTGACGTCACCAATGTTTCCGGGTCTTTGTTTATTGAGAATTTTACCATATGTTTATTCCAGTGGTATCTTAAGCAGATAGAATATAGGATAAAATGTTATTTTAGTTGAGTTTGAGGTGGAGAAGTTTGCATATGATAAAATAACAACATTGACTGCTTTATAATTCAATATTTGGAAGTAAAACAAAATTTATTTTTGCAATATAAAGCCGAACTTATTGTTAAAATGATTGAAACGTTTAGTATGCAGCCACCTCAGCGTGACACGGCAATGGTAAAAAGCACTGACTCGAAAAACGCGAAATATGAATTTCTTTATGAATGCAAGTTAAAAACTTCAAGGTCGAGAAAATGGAAAATCTTAAAATAGAACCATCATCGCCAGAAGGGAACCCTCAAATAGGTCCCCTTCATAAGTTTTATCATCTGATCCAGAATACGTTGTATCATTACATGTCGAAAAATTAGTTATTTAGTTTACTATTTGATTTTTTTAACATATAGAATTAATTTTGGACATGATTTGATACATATATATGTCAAAACTTTGTGGAAGCCTTGGCTACCTCACTGACCATGATTTAAGTTACATCAGCTGTAATTTTATCATACATTGTATCCTCTTAACACAATGATTATAGCAAAATAAAGCAAGCATGACATATCTAAAATCTTACAAAATATACCTCCACAACCCCATTGCAAATATCAAGAACGATTCCGCTTCCAAGTAATGTACTTAACAGGACGATACATGTACCTACCGTGAGCTGTTATTAAATACTACCATGTGGAGACCCAGTGGGTTCGGTTGGACTCAAAGAATAAAGTATACTTCATACTGATAATACCAGTAAGACAAATCTTTGAAATAATATTGCATCATTTTGATGTTTTGTTCATATGCTATAAATTTACCAGATACAAATCTGAATAGATGCTTAAATGTTTAAATACTGATTTGATACAAGTTGTCGTTAAAAAACAAAAAGAAAAAAAGAATACACCACATATTTGTGTAATGATAAACTTTTTTTTCTCAGTGATAGAAAATAGAAAATGATGATGTGAAACCACGACGCCTATAGATACCCACAAAAACGTATCCAGGAACCATATTCCATACACAGCTCAAATCACCATGTAAATAGGAACCACAGTCACTATTTTAACACAACAGTCCATATCTTCTAAACAAGAATTTCAACATAAAAGATATATATATAAAAGTTTAACACTTATAAAAGAACCATAGTTTCTTTTGTAAATGAAAAGTCTTCCCCGTTTGACCACATTGTGCACAGTGTTTAAAAAAAATTGAAAAATTTGAACAAGGAAACAAATTCATCAAACTAATTAGCCTTTTTTTCAACATCTTTATAAATAAAACTTAATTAACTTCAACATGAAACATGTGAAAATCGTCAAATTGAAATCGAGCATTTTTTTTTATAAAAATGTGATTGTTTTTATAAAAAAAACAATCCGTAAAAAGTTGTGAAATGTCATCTTTGAAAAAATGTTTTCGCGTCAAAATTCATAATTTTCTTGTCCGATAGAGGACAATTACTCTGAAATGACAAAAGTATCGGAAGTCAAAATTAATACGGACTTTGCTGCTGTGAACTGTAAAAATATGTTACAGTTTTTCTAGTAAATTCAACAACTCTCCCTATATCCAAACAATGACTATGTACTGGTGGTGAAAATAGGATCTCATGACGGGTGCCGTGAGACCCAGGAGATGCTTGCCATTCTGGAGCACCTGATTTAGTCTTTTTCATCGGTATTGTTCCGTTTGCGATTTTTATTTGAACCCTTCAGCTTTGGTATCTACTTCTGTCTTAAAGGTAAAGTGTCAAATTATATACTAAACAACGGAATATGATATCTGATGTTTTCATAGTTTTCTTTAAATTGAAGGTTTATTAATAGAGAGTTTATTTTTAAATTCTTACAGCTTTTTCCACCATTGGTGAATATAATGGGACCACAACATATGTTAATATATATACATTTGTACATACCATAGCTACACGATAAAATATTGTCACAAACTTTCAGTGCTTGTAGTGACGAATTCAGCCAGCAGTTGTTTTGGGAGTTCCTTATTCCATTATTCCTCGTAGCAACCATTTTGGGTATTGTCGGTACAGGTGCTTTATCTGGACTGACATAATACGATTTTGCTTTACCTTCTTCACGTTTCTTCCACATTTCCTCTTCCAGTTCTATATTTTGCTTTGCTTGCTTCGTCTTTTTTCCTTTGGTTTTTCTTGGATCAACTGTTTTCGAAAATGCCTTGATTCGACCTCTTAATACTTTGTATATACTTCTAATGAAATTTCCAGGAGCAAGTCTCTTCTTTCCCTTTAAAGTGTCGTTTTTCATGATTTTAAACCAATTTTCCACATGACAATTGGAGTCTCTCGTTATATCTTCAGTTAAACTTATTATCAATCCACTCCACAAAGGTATGATTGGCATATAAGTGTCGAGATGATTTAGGGCAGGTGGCAAGTGATATGGGTTTGGCTTACTCGATGCTGTCGTATATACAAATTCATTGGTAAAGAAATATGTGCTGAAAGGTGAGGATTTCCGGATGGTTTCAAACGATATCAACTGGTCATCTTCATCGAAGTCTATTTCTACAATTTCCTCTTCTTCTTCGGTGTCGTTTATTCTCACCTTGCTATCATCAAATGCCTCAATTTCTGAAGACAATGATGCTATAGCCTTCTTCACCTCCTCGGTCAATGTTGGGCTCGACAAGACGAGCTTGATCATATCATAGTATTGCTTGGCTGTATGTAAGTTTGTTGCGTTCTGAAGAAGCGCAAAGCAGAATAAAATAAATCGCGCCAGTTGCCTATCACTGGTTAAGTCAGCAATTTTGTCTCTGAAACGTTTAATGATATGACTACAACACATATGCAATACACAGAGATCTTTCTTTTCGTCAGCCTTCTTCTCCTTGACCAGAAATGACCACATGGAATTTAAATATTGTTTTATGTTCTGTCCACAAAAGGCAGCTAAGGATGCATTTATAATAGGCCAGGAGTAATCGCTTTCTATCCGTGTAGGAACAACAGGTTTGCCAAATACGGTTGATGTTGCATGTCTTAGTTTCAAGGCAAATGTGGAAATTGACACAGAAGTATGATCATTAGTTATCATTTCTGCTACTGGTAATGCTGGTTCACCCTTGATAGGGCTTTTTACACACGCTGCATAATAAAAAGGTTTTTTCGACTGATTCGGTATTTTTCTAACAACTTTTCCTGTCGCATCAATATATAGCACTAATGAGTTTTTCCTTTTCAGTGACTGCATTATCCTGATTTGATCCTCGGTATAGGCAATAATGCTGAAGGGATCAGCCCCCACCATCTGAATATAGCCTTTTACCTTTTTGTTGTCCTCGTCTATTTCAGCTAAGGCGTTCTTAGTAAGCAAAACATCGGCAATGTCTTCTTTTGCATACTTTTCCTTTTGTTTAAGCTCATAAAGTACCTCATGCAGCACTTTCTTTGTTAGACACTCTGTATAGTTACCATGGTCTATGGATTCTTTTGGCATATCAGCCATTAGAGTATAATGAACATTACTGGTACCTTCTTCTGCAAGTCTTCTACCGATTTCTTCTCTTCGCTTGCCTGTAAGTTTTCGTTTTTTAATTTCTCCGTCTCTGTGAGTGCACTTGCTGGTTGTTGCAACTTTCACTTTAACATATTTGTTGTTCTCTTTTGGTCGTTTCTTTATTTTGAATGTATACAGCGTTTGACTCTTAGAATGGGAGCAATAAGCTTTGCCTACGAAATATGGGATGTGTTTTTTCCTCGAATTCTCTTTCTTGACTCTGTTATAACGAAATCCAAGTACACAGGATGCATTATACTTCTTGAATTCTTTGCTGAATACATCGGTCCATTTACCTTGTAGTGATGGTCTTTTACTGTTTTCTATTGGCTTTATACCTTGCCATGTCTGTTTATCTATTTTAAATGAAAATTTATTCGGGCATTCAATTTCTGTATGTCCTTCATCATCCCCAGAGCTACCTTTCATTTCAATTTCAATGTTTCTTTCGTGATCTATACGTTCAGTGTCATTTTCTACTTCAGTATCACTAGATATTTTAGGAGTTTTATCAGTATCCTTTGTATTAAATCTGGATGTGAACTTGTCTTGCAATTCAGGTGTATTACTCCCATCAGGTTCTTTTTCAGATACCGTATCAATGGTATCATTGTCAGATTCTTCTAGAAGGCTAAATTCATTACCAGTATCCTGTTTTGTATATTCTCTGGAGAGGAACTTGTCTTGCATCTCAGGTGTGTTTCTCGCATCAAATGCTTTGTCAATGGTATCATTGTCAGATTCTTCTCTACAGTCAAAATTGTTACCCAGTTCAATGCTTTCTTCCTGGTCAGACAAATCTGAAGTATTTTCACTTAGATTTTCGGATGTACGTTCTTTAAATATATCTGGCAGATCGAGTAAGCTATTCTGATAATCTGTTCCGAACAAATTTTGGATGACGTCCTCTACTTCATATTCGAGATTAACAGTGGGAGGAAGGGTTTTTCGTATTTTTTCAGGAATTTGATACTCTTGTGAACGAATTTTTGTGGTTCTTTTCCGTCGTCGTTTTGGTTTAATATCCATATTTCCTGAAAGGTAAATTTGAATTAATACAGAAACTTGTATTTTAAAGACAATAAAAATCCTAACTATATAGAGATAGGCAGTTCTGATGAAATCAGGAATAAAGTAAAAGTAACATATAAAGGTCCAAAGGATTAAAATAAATCCAAACAAGACAAAATGGTAGGATAAATGGAATGATCAGGAATTGACTACCCAGGAAAAAGGGAGAACAGATATCCCCAAAGAGTAAGCGTTCTTGTTCAGCTTGCTACAACCATCTCGCATTATAAGACAAAACGAATATCGTTTTACGTGGAATTGTAATGTATTATAAGCGAATAAAGAACCGGAGCTTACACACAGAGGTCAAGGTGTCCTAATGAATATGTTTAGGATCTACCGTGACGTGATAGCAAAAAAACAAAACGTTCTGTTCGAATTCTATCCTAAAGTTGGAAATGGAAGCGGAAAAATCAAGTGTGTGACAATATGTCTTTCTTCTTGGAATGCTGCAGGGCTACTTTGCAGTGTTCGGCAAAAATATCAACAAATAAATTGTTCCAGGGTGGAATAGTCGGATAACCCAATGGTGTGGTCTATTCCTTCAATGAGCAGGTTCTGTTTAACATCATAACTACGGAATATATAGCCAAAAAAGATCAGTGGGATTGATTGTAATGCAACTGCAAAGACTCACTCCAGTACGGTGTAAACATGTCTGCCAAACACAAAGAAGACCACCTTATATCGTCGATGGCAAACCGAATGTTTTCAAAAGAAAATTACAAGTAGACTAGCCAGCAAAGATGCCAATAAAATATGCCCGAGACTACAAATGAGAGATGGTTGCATGGGAAGATCCCGTTTTCAAGATATTTTGACTTTTTCGGGTACCTTACTAGATATAATTAAGATAATCCAATATCGTCAATAGAAAACCGCGGTATTTCCGAGAAAATTTAATGAAATTTGCTATAGTTTTAATTTTATTTGACGAGTTAAAATTCTAACTTTTTATAACTGGTGAATTATAGAAATATTTTATGTGACGCCTTCATAAACGCTTCCGTAGACGGATACAATAAAAGGCTCCGCCTATTGACACATGAATACGAAAACACAACTCCACGAAATGTGTGTGCTATACGAATGTGAACACGTCACTATATTAATGTGGATACATTACTTTTCAAAACGTCCTTTAAATCATAAAAAAACTCGTAATTTTCTATATAACATAACCTGGAAATTGGACCTTTTTGACCCCTTATAACTAAACAGTCATCGGATATAAGAGAAATGCCTTGCATTCAACTGACATCTCATCCAACAGGAACTTTTGCGAAAAAAGACACAATATATCTCACGAAAAGCTGAAATTTGACTCCTTTCTCCCCTTGTCTCTCAGAAAGAGATACGGAAAATCTGTTTCATAATACTGAAAGCTCTCGTCATGAGGAATTCAATCAAAAAATTTGCTTTAGCACCTGGTCTCAATCCCGTTTTTGTGGGAGTTCGTCTTGTTTGAGCTTTTGTTCCTTTGGTTTAGTTTTATCTTTATTTTCATCGGTGTTGTATTGTGTCATCGAGCTTATGATTTCAACTTTGGTGTCTACTATGATCTCTTTAAAATCGGATCAAAAATAAAAAAATCTGTAAACCTAGTGAAAAACTGAAAATTGGCCCCTTTGACCCTTTTATCTGAAAAATGGTAAAAGAAAGAAACATCTGTTGACATCTTACCGAAAACTTTTGTCATGAGGAATTTTAATTAAAATACTGCACTACATGTAAAGTCGGATCAAAATAAGAAATATGTTTATCCTAGTTTAGCTATAAATCTCACTGAATGATTGGTTGAAAGCCGTTCGATAAAACTCCGTATCGGATGCATCCGAAATATCTCCCATTTCCGGTACTAAGTCAAATAAATATGGCCGCACTCAATCGCTTCAGGTCTACAACCACTAAATCAGGGAACCAGTTCTGGAACGTACAGGAATATAGTACTCATAAACAAAATAGTCCTCACTTCTCTGTGTTATAAATTCTGAACCAGATGTCATATCGAACTGATTTTTGTTTTGATTGAAAGC
>JAOXYI010256387.1:0-10721 GCA_028566495.1 Lithophaga antillarum
TAAATGGCGTTTAAAGAAGGACGAAAGTTCCATGGGTTCATCACCCACTACGCCAAGGACAGTAACATCAGAAACATAAGTATTTATCATATTTAAATAGAGGTGTGTTTATTTCAAAATTATGCTTTGTAATATCAATAAGATGCATGTTAAACAATCTGAAGGCAGTGATGTATTTATCACCTTTTTATGTAAAAGCTGGAGAATCATGCAGAATTCTGATTGAAGGTAATAACATAAAATTGACTTTTTGGCAACTCCTATATATGAAAAGAATATTCAGGAGGTAAATTAAATGATATTTTTACAAAAAAATAATATTTATTCAATGTATTGGAGTTGTGGATACCTTAAACAATACTTACAGTGACATCATATTTTGATATTATGGACTATTTTTACCACCAAAAATATGGATATGGCCAGAAAAGTACGTTTATGATACGGGAAGAATCTCGTCAACAAGCAAATGTAGTCATCTTATAAATTTTAAGTGACCAAAAAAGCCATAATGTTTAGTTGTTGCAGCCGTTTAGCGTCTGTTACAATGCATTTCAAAGTTGTTACAAACAACAGGTCGTATGTTTTAACCTTTCTTCGTTCTATCTAATATTTGCCTGTGTTGTAACAAAAATTATTTATGTCAAAGCTATGTTCAATAGTATACACACTAAAATGGAATTATTCTGTACCAGAACGTAATTTATAAAACATAGATGAAAATGAAGGTTGAGAAGGGACGTTAAACGTGTAGCTAGTACTTGTAGTTTTGGAGGGTATGCTGATACAGTGAAGCCCCTTTTTTGTTAATTACCTCTTTACAATGTACAATATTGATAATGTAATGAATTTCCATATTGATTGATTTAGTCTGAATAACATTGATATCTCTAGTTTTCAAGTAGAAAGACAAGATAATTAACCTGTAAAACACACAATCAATCGCTTTAACTGAATTTTTGCAATAGTCAAAATGTGACTGTTCTGGCTTTAAGAGAACATAAAAACTTACTAATAACACTAATTTGAGTATTGGAAAATCAACAGAAACGAATTTTAATCAGAAAAGATAACTGTGAAAGGATTTCATTTTTAATGACCACGGAAGAAATTACAAATGTTAGCTGTACTATTATAATGACTTCATATTTTTTTCTTGGAACTGTAGAATAATTTCAAATTCAATTTGTAATAAATGTTACATGCTTCAATAATTATTATAGTCTGCATATAATACCTTTTCATTGTCATACGAACTTCCCTTTTCGTAATATAAACTCTGTACAGTTGAAATTTCCATATGAAAAGATAAAAAACGAAATTATTATAAAAGTAAATAGTATTATTAGTAATCACCATACTGAATGTACCAGGATGTACAGTGAAATTGAAATGATACATATATTATATCGTTTTTCGGTTATTTGTCGTGGGTATACTTATAACAAATATGATCGGAAAAAACTAGTATTTTGTCCTTTACATAAATATACATTGTCATTTCCCATAAAAAGGTGGTGTTATTTATATAATCGTTTTACATGTTTCTATTTATTTATTCATATTGTACAAAGAGTATATCATTTTCATATTTTGAAAACTTTTAAACATTTTACATGACCTTTAGATCTTGTGTAATCAAGATGAACTGTTTGAAAATCTGGATATGTGAGGTTTGATCCACTTACAATGCACAACAGCACAACCCGTTAACCTTTGACCACAAATCTTCCTGAATTGCTGAATTGATGTCAACAAAATTTTACAAAAAAGTTCGCTGAAAATTATTCTATTGTATCTTATTTTTCTTGTTTTTGATCAATGTTTACGCATCGATTCAGAACGTGGTATGTAAAAGATTTTCAACAGCGGCGTTTCAGTATATGTACATGTATATGTACTTCCTGTTTATAATTATCATTATTTTTTATGATTTCTGTACCTTTCACGAAGGTATGTCTTTACATACAATAAATGAGCAAAAGGAATTAGAGGTAGCTTTAGCTCTCATAACCTATCATCTTTCTTGTATTCTTACTGACTGTTGAAATATTTTAAGAAATTATATGTACGAAAAAATTCAGAACATTCTAGAATATAAGATGTTAGTAGGGGGATTGGAGAATGCTATCCTACGTAAGAACTTTGAAATATAAAAACTAGGGTGCGGTAGTCAAAAACATCAAAAACATACTTTGTTGTAAAAAGGAGAACGTGTTGTTACAGAGTAACCAAATGTCACGTGACCGATGACATAACGGCAATGAAACGATTTGATTGGTCAAAATTTTCGCGCCAAAAAAAGGATTGTTCGAAAAATGTCAAGGGTCTAGTTGATTCCTAAAAATCAAAGGAAAGATCAAGAATTTCACGACGATGGCTTTCAACAACAAAGACCACAAAACGTCAAAGAGATTTTGACGGCCAGATTCCAGGAAAAACAAAGAGCCAAAAAGGATTTCGCGAATTAAGTAAATAACAAGACGGACATGAATAAGATTTTCCGTTCCGGGGTTGGGGGGTGTGAGCGATAGAGAATAGCAGATACAATGGGACGAACACAAAGACCTGGAAGATATAAAGCAGAGGGAGACCATGAAATAGACGTAATTACCCGTTTCATGCCCATTTTGTTTTCACCTGATTGTTCGTGAGTAAAACTTGATAACTCTCGGAGAGGCTTTCGTTGTTAGATTAAAGGATGACCGCCAAACCAAGCAGTTCCTGTCGATGACTTCTTTAAGTTTCCTGGCTTGCTAGTCGTCCAGATTCAAACCGTGCAAATGATAAGTCGTAATCATTTTTCCTTTTTATTTTATATATGACGCGACAAAAGAATGATAATTACGTTGTAATAATATTTTAATATTTTTTTTTGTGCCGACTCAAATTTCTCTTTCGTGACATCGCATGGTGACATTTTCGCCTCTCAGATCGATCGGGTTGTCGTTCTGATCCGTAAAATACGTTTCCATGTTGTACATTGTGTCGGAGAAGAGAGGTAGGTAAATGAGATTTCTAGGCGTCTGAATGATCTTGGCACCTGGTCTCACGGCGGGGAAGAAACTGTAGTGATGGGTTTGTGAGGACCGTTCAAGTAACTCCCGGAGATCAAGTTCTTGATCACAAAGATGCTGTTGATTTCCTTGACGTTGAAGATGCGTTTCCAGGTATCCGGGAATTTTTGCATTTGGATCGTATCCCACCATGGTTCTGAGAGAACTGGGGGCGTTGAAATTTACCTTGAAACCCTACCTGGTTTCCAAGATGGTTCTCAACGTGCTTTATTTGGCGTGCAACTCGATCTTTGTAACGTGCCCATTGCGCATCATCTGATATGTGGTTGTCGGGATAGATTTTTGGAATGTAACAGTACGCTGCCAGAGAGATGCTTGCCAGTTCGTAATTCTTTTTCTTTTATTTATTTTTCTTCAGTCGAAAAGGTGAATTGAATCCGTTTTCTTTCCTACTTCCCTGTCCTTGACGTGAACGAAAATCCCTCTTTGGGTTCCCTGTTGTTTGCAATTTTTTTCAATAGATTTCTAACGACATGATTGTTCTTATTATTCGACTTACGTAACGACGTCAATCTGTCGAATTAGAATGGCCAATGCGTACGCTTCCGTGTTGTCGAGGGGATTGGCACATGGATACAGCGTCCTAATATCCGTTGATCTGAGGATCGGATGACCCAAAACCGTACCTATCCCAAAACATTTCACCTTGAAATCCATGGCGTCTTTTGTTGGCCAGAGCGATATTGTTCTGCGCGAAATCTGTGTTGTATTGTATCATCGGATTGGATCTAGATCCCAACTAGCTTGAATGTTTATCATTTTCAATTGATCGAACACGGCGACTGGATTCGCTTCCTAGTCGTTCAATTTAGCGGTCTGAAGTCCAACGATGATCAAATTGGGTCGTTCAGGATTTATGCGTACGTCCAAGATCCAATTGAAAGTCCTGCTGCAACTTAATTGCACTGTCTCATGCGGTGTTTCTTGCGCGTTGATAATCTTTATCAGTTGAACTTTTCCGCGAGGACCGGTCTTGTGTGCCATATCATTCACGATACTTTGGTCAATTCGGTCTCACGGGCGTCAAATCCCGCGTCTCTGACAATAGCGTCGTTATTGGTACGTCTTGTCAGATTGCGTTCGTGATTGAATCCGTACAGCAATTTGATGTTATCTTGCACGATTCCAAAAACATGACGTAATGGTACAAGAACTGAAAACGTTCCTTTGGAAACGGGAGTTGTGATGAGTTACCCCTTACATTTTGTACGTGCACATGGACACAGTTGGTTGAGCCCCTGTAGTTTCGCAGAGTCAGAAACCCCAACCATGGTGATGGATCGTCAGGGAAAAGATTTTCTATGGTTTTGTCCTGACAGATTGTTTTGGAATAGGAAAAAGAGGAGCATTGTTGACGAGTGACATCGGATAGTCGTCTGCGCACGCGCTACTGTCTCCTTTGCTGAGACCAGACAACTTCCTGACGGCTGCAAAAAAAAGAGGCTTCATTTTCGATGAGACTTTGTACGTTCCCACTGTCGTTCTTCAATTTCGTACCCGTTGTGGGTGCTTATTCAACCAGGTCATAAGCGTCGATGGTATCGTCGAAAACCAACTTGTTCTTGATTTGCAAGATTAGTTGGATCATTCTTTTTCATTTATTTGGGCGATTTTTGGTATTTTGCAAGATCATCTTTGTTTGGGTATTAATCGTTTCATCTTTCCAATCTTGTCTATGACGCTGTCATCGGCCTTGGTAAATCCTTTGCAATCTTTTGATCGCCTTTTGTCGAGCGTCTTGGTCGCGGACCATCTTGCTGTTTTGTTTTCAAAATGAAAATCATCGCCGTCGACGATTTTCACTGTTTGGTTGTCCATGTAAAATATTTCTTATTTGGTGTACAGACCCAACGGACGTGCACTTTCGTCGAAGCCAGAGTGCGGCAAATCTCGGTTTCAAATTGGTGACGGTCGCCTTCTGTTCTTTTTTGTCTATTTTTCGAACTCGCATTTTTCTTGTGATACTACCACGGGTTTTGAATGAAGATGGTCCTTTGGAGGAAATGCGTTCCATTCCAGAGTTTTTTTTTTCCAATACTCGCAGTCTGATGGCTCGTCCGCGACTACCTGATACCTTGACGAGCTTTTAGGCTAGCGACACTAAAGAAGCTCATGGCTTTTATTCTGTTCCATGTGTTGCATCTGTTCAGATCAGAAATCAAGTGAAAACAATCATATCCAGTCGTTTTTCTTCTTTTTTTTTTCTCGGGATGAGATTCAACTTCTTGCGAGTGACCTGGGCGAAATAGGACGTCAACAGTTTTATCCTGTCTTCGAATTCTTTTTCGACGATAGTGTTGTCTTGCAACGCACCAATGATCGACGCTCCCATATCGTTCGTCTTTCCCTTTGCCAAGAGTTGCACGTCATACCTTTCTCTTTTTTTGTGGAAGAACTCTTCTTGGAGGCTACAAGTAACGCGCCGTTTCTCAACGACTTCAGACACGCCAATATCCCAAGAATTCCGCAAGGCATTACGTCCACGCCACTCCGAACGGTTCCTATGGCTCCTATAGTGAACGCTGCGTTAGCCACCGAAAACCGCGGTACCATGCGTGACTTCCCAACACGTTTCGAAGTATCTTTTGAAGTTATTCGCTTTTTCCAGATCGGTGCAGTGAGCGTTGTAGATATGGTTCGGTTCCTGCCGTCTTGCCTAGAGATCAACAGGTTTCAGTTTTCCCGAATGGTGCAACGGGACAAGTTGAAGTAAATCTGCGTCAGATAGAAAAAAAAACAAGTTTTTGTGTCGTCCTCTCAAGTAATAATCTCCGAACTGGTTCGCTCGTCAAAGATTATCAGATGTTTGCAAATCGCGCCCAAGTCTCGGGTATCTTTGGCGTTTTCGTTAGAGATCACGACGAGTCACTCTCGTCCTTGGGATTGACCATGTCCAACAGTTTCATCGTTTTGTATTTCAAAAGTTTGTTTTTGACTTCGACCAACTGCGATAGTTCTTTGCTAAACTTCTTCGCCACTCCTTTTTTCAAGATTTGATACGCGGATTGGTATAGGGACTTACCAAACAGGTACTGTGGTAATCCAGCCTTTCCGATCTTATGCAGAGACTGGTGACCAACACAGTTTTTCCATAGTTCGATTTTCCCACGATAACGCCTCGAATGGATTGCGGAAGTAGATAGTGATTGTTTCGTTTTGTGCACTGTTCTTCGTAAGACAAATCTTGAATGTTCATTTGTTGCGCGCGATAAAGAAAAGAAAAACCATGTATTGCCTCAAATTAAAAGAGTCACGCAGACCGATTGAAATTGACGATCAATAGATGCAAGAATCGCAAAAAAAAAACGTCAGCGATTTGCCAAAGAATCAATTCGTCAAGAACGATGGGGTTTAGAAACTCGCTCATAGCGCGATCGGGTCGCTGATTCGTCGTCGATACCATACCCCTCGAAATGCATCTGCCTTGTCACATTTTCGTGGTTTCCAGATTGAATGAGAGATTCCAGGAAGACAACACACGACCAATCAATCGTGTCGATGCGGTGCAGTTTCATCACGATTTCTGTTACGTCCGCCCATCATCAGGAGTAAAGTTAGGTTCAGGTTCACATAGAGTAAAGACATTTGACCGATCAGTTGGCTTAAACGTAAATTCGAAAGGTGGCGGGTGATCTTGACAGGCATGGACAACACGTGGATCGCACACTTGGTGGACATGCAACCTCTTTCCAGAGACAACGACGGATACATGTACATCTACATCGCCATTGACATGTTTCCAAATACGGATGAATGCTTCTTTTGAAGACAACAACGGTCAAATATGCGTTCGAAACCATCTTTGACTGGAGCAAATAAAAACCCGAGAAACTGTGGGCAGACAGGGAAAAGAATTGTCCAATCGCAAAGTTGATTAGTTGTTGAAGAAACGCGGCATTGAAATCTACTCAACCTTTAACAAAGAGAAATTTAGCTTAGCGGAACTGAAAATGCATGATGAAAGAAAAGATGTTCAAGTACTTTACCACCAATTTCATTCGGCGTTATATCAACATCTTGGACGAATTGACGAAACTCTTCAACGAGATCAGACATCTGTCCATCATGACTCCCACGAAGCCAGTAGAACAAAATCGAAGACAGGATTTACTTCAGTTTGTACGGATTAGTCCTTACCCCGAAATTTGACGGGAAACAGCAACTTGATCAAGTCGCTCAGTAATTCTAAATACACACATGTGATTTTCAGGCACACCTGATAAGCCAATCCGGAAGACATGCAAAAGTGCTAGGATCCAATTCGTAATTTCTCATGCAAACCCTTCGGAAATGTTTGAACCGCCAGCTAGCCGGAGCATGTCGTTTTCAAGGTAAGGTTCGTGATAATCCCCAAGTGCTTCATGACGAACGTCCGCGAACCCCCTCTGACATGTTTGTAATCCTTGTCAGTTGGTCAGACGGCTGTAAACTCTTTCTTATTGGGTAATTCCATCTCTTCAAATTTTTGAAGTTGAAGGAGAATCTGCCTAATCGTAAGGATACACGCGCTTCAAATCCGTCTTGTCGCCGCAACGTTAACGCGTTTGAAGTATTGCGTCGGAAGAGATTTTTTTGTTAACGTCTCCAACGAAGTTGGTAAAAACTTAAAACAATCTGGAAACTTGAGTCTATGAGCTTCAATCCAATCTATACTTGAATAGAAACTTACAAGTATTTCTCTTCGGTGTTGAGAATCATCGTGATTTCCTTGTTGATTTTACCGAATTCCTTCATGAAAATGTATGCGTCATATCACTTCAGATTGTGTAAACCAAAACTGAACCAAATTCGGCAATGTATATTTCAATTCATTTGCTCTGCGCCGCCCCAGTAAATTGATCGTGGTCTAGGACTTTTCTTCCCACATATCCTTAGAATTCAGTTTTCTTGTACTTGTAGTTGTCTTTCTTCCCCTCGTTATTTGGAGTAAGGAACTTCCTCCAGGTCTTCGTCTTCATCCCATGAGATGTCCGCAAGTTCGTCGTGAACTTCACCTTTCGATCGCTTTTCCAGTTTCCCGTATTCGATTTTTATCTTGCAGATTTTGCAGTTGCAATTTTTCCGATCTTTGGGGTCATGATAATTGGTTTCACGTCTTTGTATATTTCGTCGATTTCGCACACCATTGGGCAACGAATTTTTCCAAGACGCTTTCTACTCGATACAACAAGGTTCTAGATCCGAAAGAACCCATGAAGAACATACACAATTGGGATTCGCGCAACACGTGTCCTGCTTTTCGGTAAAACATTCGAAATCCGCGTAAAGCCTAAACGGCACTTTTAATGTCTTGTCCCATGCCTGGAAGAATTTTTTTTTGGTTCCTTCCAGGTGCATGGTGATCTTCACAGCTTTGTTTTTCTGCAACTTTCCAGATGTTTTTCCAACAAACTCTTTTTTCTTCCGTTTTTGGTCTTGTACCTATCTCAAAACGATTTAAACATCGATAAATATCGACTGCTTCACATGATGTTTGGAACATTCCGTAGACGGTAAACAGATTAACGATCGCCAAGTAATGATGTATTTTGAGCCGATATAACCAAAGGATAGACTTCGTACCTCCTCTCTTTACTCATTTTCTTCGTACCTAAACACGTTGATGGCCAGGGTGGATTTTTTTTTTTCGAAACTTCTCAACGTTTTGCCATCGACTCTCAGAGGAAATTCGATTCAACTCGTTTTCCCATTTTTTGTACTAAATAACCCGTTTGCCACTTCGGATCGCCACTTTATTGTCATGTAACGTGGTTTAAATCGACCACGCAGGACAATGCTTGTCGGAATTTTGAACGTTCAAATTTTTAAAATAGTTTCGGCGTCGGCAAGTACGACTTGCCGATAAACAGTTTGTGCTTAACTAAATTTAATTGCAATTTCACAATTTTTCTTACGTCCAACCAGTTTTCCGTTTCCTATAAGCGAAGACGTTCTCTCCTATTTGATCGACTTGTTCTCTACTGATTTCTCAAAAATCTGTTCACCACATGACGATTCTTGTACTTCCGCTAAATGCAGCTTTCCTTCTGTCCTCGATTTTGCCCGTTGCGGAGTTTCTTAGAATCATAGAAGCAAGGACCGTGGGTTTCACTATAAATTCAAACGTCTTAGAAATATTTCCACACAAGACAGCTTTGTACTTTGGTTTACACGATTCCGGAAGGGAAGACCTGTCCACGTGAGTCACGGCTCTTATGTCGATTTCCGTCGACACCACCTTCATCGATTTCCTCTCTTCAGAAAATTCAATCGCTCCCTGGCTTCTTCCACGTTCCTTTTGGTCTTCTCTCTCATAGTGTTCAGTGGTTCAATAAATCTATGATTCAAATAACTGAACGCTGAAAAAAAACCTATATATTTTTTAGCTATATTTAATGTGCTTTTTGGTTTGAATTTTTGTATTTTTACAGATATTCCTAAGAGAGAGAGGTTACATTTATGTACACATAAAGCCAGTGTCTATAAATAAACTAAAATGTCTGACCTGTGTTAACATTTTTTTCTTCAATAATACATTGATATATATTGAAAGATACAACATTTTAAATTTATCAATTTGGTAACAAGAGATTCAGCATAAATTTAACATTTTCCTCTTTCTTACGTTGCCAGAATATTTTGGTCGGTACTCAATATACCACAAACGTATTTGGTAGACGTAAGGAGGATACCGGGAAAAAATGATTCCAACTGGAGATCAGTGTATACAAGTATCTTGGTGATTATCCTGTCATACATTCAATCAGGAGAAAGTCAACAACTATACCCAAGTTTGACCATTTGGCCGTTAAGTTATACTTGCGACAAAATAAACCGTACAAAGAACGACAAACAGACAAATAAGTTCTTACCACTTGAATGTCCATAGCCATGAAGGGTGGATACATTGTGCAACAGATGAAGATTGATGTCGCTCAGACCTGCAAATATGATCAACCGTCAGACATTTTATAAAAAATCTACATGTAAATTTAATGCATTTTTATCCCAAGTTTTGGTCATTTTTCCAAAACAATAGCTATAACATGGTCAAATATTGAATATATCTAAAATAATAATGCAAGTTTTCTTATCGTAATAACACAAACGTTTCCATAATAACGCAAACGCTATTTGGTAAAGACGAAAACTTTCTTATAACCCATTTATTATGATCTGCCTTGTTTGTATTGGATACCTAAACTTCACAAATCTCCATACAGGCAACGGTACATAGTCAGTTCATCGACATGTTCAACCAAAGAATTATCAATTATATTGACGAAGATTTTGTCTGCAGTGAAACAGGGACTTCAGAAATACTGTGATACTGTTTACTCCCGTAGTGGTGTAAACCAAATGTGAATCTTAAAAACTGTATAGAACTTTGGAAAATTTTAAATCTCGGTCGTTCTCTGAAATACATTCTATAAAAACCTTTGATTTTAAACCCTTTACACTACCATACCGCATGAAAACCCGTTTGAAAGAAATAATTCACAATGTTTTCTTTCATAAAAATGGCAAAATCTACAAATTTATTGTTTTAGGATACAATTCGACGTATTTTTCCAACAAGGAAGCGAAAGGTTATGCATGCTATACAGAGAAACAAGTGCACAGTATGCTGGAGTTCCTCATTGAAAACATATTTGTTATGTTGGA
>JAOXYI010256498.1:0-10720 GCA_028566495.1 Lithophaga antillarum
AACAAATATTGCCTTGTCATATTTTTCAATTTCGGTTTATAACCAGGTGAGCGAAACAAACTCAGGTGAGCCCCTAGTTTCTTCTTAATCTTTTATGTTTTTCTAAACATGAAAGGAACCTCTAAAATCAAGATTTTTTTACCAGTCACAACATATACGAGTATTTTATAATTCTGCACATATAGATGTTCTTCCAACTTGCTGTGTAGTTCATTGTTGAAACAATAAGCCGCGGACTACTTGAATGTTCGAAACCAGAACTACGAACAGAGAACAGTTGAATCACTTTAATATGGTCCATTTTTATTTCTAACTTTAATCAGACGTTTGCAAATATAAGAATTTCGGAAAATGTATGATGGACATGAACATAAAATGGTACTAAGTGGAAAAATCTAAATATTTTTCGAAACAAAAAAATACACAGAACTCACCATTACAGTTTCATGCAACTGCGATTTAGAAATTTGAAATGATTGGAATGAAATAACGTTTGTCGTTTTCAAGAATTTCAGGTATAACTTTAATAATGTCTTTCCATTGGATAATTCTATTTCCTCTCTTGATTTGTTTTTTATATTATGACTGATTTTTCTGTCATTTTTTATATATCTGTTTCAATTTTATAAAAAAAAATCTATCTCATTAGAAAAAGACAAATATAAGTCGTTCAGGACAGTGACACTTGACACAGCTATAAAAAATTTTGAACTCCAAATTCTAGCTCATTTTCCAAGTTAAAATTCAAGGTCAGCAAGTGAAATTGCATGCATCAAGTTAAGCAAATATGAACAATTAAACTGTAGAACACTATCGTACTTCTATTTTTACTTTTTGAATGACAACAATACGCCTATAACATTCTGTATTCCTTGCGTCTATTTCAGCAACATTTTCAAAGCCAATTTTAATGCGCCATTGTTACATCCATCGTCATGTTTACACATAAGATGTCTATGTGTACAAAATATTGTTGTTTGGTAAGTAGTAAGTCTTTTCTGGAAAAGTGTGAAAATGAAAGGCAAGTGGTCTTATAGGATGTCCAGGAAGACTCCTACATGTAAATGAAGTGGACAAAAATCCGAGAAACGACAAATACATGTAGAAAATACGCATGTTCCTAAAGACATTTGCATCACCTCTGAAAAACTTATTATTGGACTACTATCAACTTAATCCCGCTACCTTCCTCACTGTAATCATGAAATTACCACAGGTCTCTCTGCTCCTGAATTCCCGGACCAACATGGTTGATATTAATGCCGAAGAAAATTTTGCACTGACACAGTAAAATTAATGATATGTTTTTTCTTAATTATATGATACACGGTAATAATTAACCGCTCCCCCACCAAAGGCAAATACCATTGTCGGTTTCCCACGGTTTATTCCTTTGCATTCCTGTCTTCATCGTAAGGATTAGAGTCAATCGTGGATTTCCGACGATAACAAAATATATGTAAAATATCAATATGTATACATATCCTATCTGAAATCAGCAAATGTAATATGTATATAATAAAATGTTCCGAGGCAGTTCTGTAAAAGATAGAGAAACAGATAAAAGTATAACTGCCGCTAGAAGCTCGACTACATATACAATATAAAATCAAAAACTGTATTGAAGAAGTAAAAATCCGTTGTTAAAGAATTAAAAAAGTAAAATTTGCGGTCATAGGCTTTGTTCAAGACTAAAAAAGAGATAAAAGGAAGAAGAAACTAGTTTTGCTCAAGAGTAGATTTTGTTATGCGTACCCTTTCGTATACCAAAAGTACCAAAATATTGATTAAAAAAAGAAATTTGCGGTCCTGCTGTTTTAGAGTAAAATGTGTGAAGTGCATATCCTACATTCGTCCTATTTTTTGCTGCTCCTATTTATAAAAAAAAAAGGTAGCTAAATAATTAAAAGTCTAAGTAAATGCATTACGAAGAAAAGTATAAAATCTTGTATAATAAAGAAAATTATACAAACCAACATCTATTTATTTGATAAAATTTCGCTATCCCGAGATATTCTAATTTGCACGTCGCACTTGCTTCAACACTTGAACCGTCAACTTTTCGACGTCACAATTAATTACGGCATACACGACTTCAGGTAATAAAATAATGTTGGCAGGCAGTAAGAGGGTTATTCGAATTTGTATCAATAATCGTGCAAATTTAAATCTTTTTTTCAAACAATCTGACTTTATTCTTGCCATAAAATCTTGACTGTATGGAAAGTGCGAATCGTAAAAACGGCTGACTTTGTCAGCTTACTTCTTACTGAAGTATCCAATTTTTGTTTTGTTTTGTTTTTTTTTCCGGTAAGAACTGGTAAACATGCTGTTACCAAATTTAGCTGCGACTGTAATGATCATATCATCAATATTTATCGTCAAAAGAGCAAACAGTTAAATGATTATTCTACGTGATAACATGACAAATTCATCTGTACTGAGGAAATTTGATTTATACTAATTATTTATAAAAACGGAGCACCTTTTGAGTAAAATTCATAAAAATTCACTTCATTGCATAAAGAACTTTCAAAAAACACATTTTAATTTCCAAAAGTTTGGGATGATATTACCTGTTTTACTTTTTGTCTCCAAAATTTGAAGAACTAACGCTTAAAATATCCATATTTTTTGCATAAAAATATTTATCATTACCGAAACTTTTAGAGATCGATACTAATGCTAAAGTTTAACTTAAAAGAGTATTTTGAAAGTCGGTCTTCACACCTTACATTTTAGTGACTATTTACATATATGTCCCTTTACATAGTACTACACTGAATGTATTATACAACAAGTAAATCATATTCAGGTGTATCCTTGTAGTAGTACTGTATCATTCAATTGCAAGTTGGTTAATTTGTTTGTTGAGCTGGACATGAACTTATGGCCTTTTTGAGTATGGATTTTTTTTTCGGTTATTACTTTTGAAGAAACCGTAACAGAGAATATATGGAAGCTTCAGAGGATATGGTTTCAAGATAAAAATACTTGCTAATTTATAATTTAAAAGAAGATAGAAAACGTCATTGATTATTTTTTAATCCAGTTAATTGTAATTTATACATATATATCAATTTCATTTGCTGAGAGTCAATAATACATCGCCTACAGTAGAAATGGATGCTTTGGTATGTATAAGTATTTTTTCTAGGAATATTTTTCATGTTTTTTTTCTAGAAATATTTTTTCATGTTTTACATCAATTTCGTGTCTCGTTATTTTTACTCTGATCACTTTAAATTGCAATCAGCTTCAGACAAATAGATAACTTGAAAAATATTTCAGATATCGTAGTTGAAATATATATTGTTTCCTAAGAGTGACCGTTTGACCGAAATAATCATTGGAAATAATAATGTATAACAATATTTTGAACATGGTCGATGAAAAGAAAATGTCAGCAAGGAATCACACTTTTCAAAGACTACCGCAGCCTTTGAAAAAAGCAAAAACTATATATTTTTACAAATGGTTAAATATATGACATGGAAATCATGGGTCTATTACTGCTTTTCATCATTCTTACGTTTAAAATGATTTTTTTTCTAATTTTCTGACATGAACGTAGCGATACTGGAAGATACATGTATATAAAAAGTTTTGTTAACAGTAATGTCATTTGGTTAACTGGACATATAGTCAGTTGCTCTGTGGAAAAATTGAAAAGGTCTTTCTCATGATTCCGTTATATATTTTCCCAAAACTTATGATCTTGGAAGGGCACTGGTCTTGAGGTCATCACTAAAGGTTTATTACAATTTAATTTTTAATCATACTTTTATGAATCACCAAATCAGCCATATAAACAATATTATGCTACTATTACCGTAGTAAATTTCCTGGAGTCAGCTTCCTTCTAATCTTCTAAAAACTCAAATGGTTCTTCCCAAAAGTATTAGCAAACTTTTAGCATACATTTTACAGTGAAACCTAGTAATGTATCCTTCAATCCCTTTACTTATGGTTTATTTCCCTGAAGCTATCAAATTCCCGTAAAAAGAATAATTATTCCTTTTGCCTTGAATTAATTATAACGTCAATAAAATTTTGTCAGACAATGTAACACACATACCTACCAACTCAGATATGCATTAGAAAATTTTGCTGATATATCGTTAAATATATATGTCATTGAAAGTGAAAGGATACATGATATATGAAGAGGGATTCTTGGAATGAGTCAATACCATGGAGCATATCTAATATATATATTTCTGTAATATTTTTAGCGCATAATTGGAGACAATTCCTACAGCAAGTCATCAAAATTAAACAAAAACTGTAAATAGGAACGTCTCAGAAAAATTCACATTTTTGAAACGGAAATTATTTCGATATTAGTTTTTAATAGCAAAATAAAAAAAATACGTGTAGGATATTATCATTAATTGTGATCTTTAAGTAGGTTAAAGGTCTAAATTTCAATATTTAAGTCACCAAGTCATTACGTATTTTATAAGAATGTTTTACAATTTTTCTGCATATCCAGTGGGATATAACTCCTATACTGGTTATGGGATCAGTCAACCATTTAATAGAGAGTTACGTATCAAACCGATCAACATTTTGCAACAAAAATCATATCGATATATCTTACTTTGTCAAAGTAGAAGCAAAAAATGACATTAAAAAATAGAATAGGTCAAAGATCAAGGTTGTCATTGGTGAAGACTGCAAGTCTCTAGCACTTCCAGTTCCTTAGTTTTAATGGTTAAGTACTTGTGTTACATATACAGAGGGGCAGAATTCCCTTAAAAAGTTGTCAAACTCTCTCAACTCAAACATAGCAAAGTTGCGGTACCCGTCTTGGAACATTTGCCCTTTGATTTTTTCCTATCTCTTACCGTGTCAGAGTTATTTCGGTAACACGTCCAAGGTCAAAAGATCAACTTGACCTTTGCTTTTTACCTTTAAACTTTATAAAGCTCACATGTCCAGAAGATCAATGGTGAAGACCCCCCAGGTCTCTGTGACTTACGGTTTCTGAGTTTTGACCATTATGGGTTCGATTATATATTCATAAGAGCGAAACTTCATTAATGAATCATCAACCCCTTTCCACCCAAATACGATAAAGTTGCGCTATGAAGCACTCAACATTTTTCACACAATTCAATTTTTACTATATCTTACCGTTCCGGGGTTATTTTGATAAGATTAGAAGTTTAGTGTGACTTCAACCTTTGACGTTTGATCTTTATAAGTCCATATGTTCGGCGGATCAATGTTGAAGACCCGAGATCTCTACGACTTACGGTTTCTGAGTTTGACCATTTAAGGTTTAAGGTTTCAAGGTGTAGGTGACCTTGACCTCTTGACCTTTTTAAAGGTTACTTGACCTGATGATCAGTGGTGAAGATCCCAGGTCTCTACGACTTACGGTTTTTGAGTTTAGACCATTAACGGCTTCCATTAAGGTTTCAAAAGGGCATCACCAACGAAAGGTTTCGCTGAACTCTTTTCACCAAATGTAGTAAAGTTGCGCTGTGAGACCTTGAACTTTTTCCAGCCTTAAGATTCTCATAATCTTTTATGGTTTCAGAGTTATTTTGATGACAAGGGTTTTAGTTTTCGGGGCGATAGCTCCGTCAGTAAAAATGATTCGGTCTGTCAGGGTGGATCCGAATAGTTTATGTATGACCACTACACAGTGTCCGTATCACAGATGATTACGGACATGTTCCAAGCATCGTAGTCATTATCTGTTCTCCTTTCCTGATTGATGGCTTGTTATATCAGCTTTAGTACACTGGGTAATACGACGAATGTCACATGTGAAGCAGGACATGTTACCCATTCGGAGCATCTGATATCACTCCCGGTTTTTATGGGAGTTCGTGTTATCCTAGCTTTAGTTTTCAGTGTTGTGTATGTGTTTTGCTTCCACCCTTTGTGTTTGATCCTTTGTTGATGACGGTCTTGTCTGATCCTATGGATATATATGACTTATGAACTTCAGCATTCTTCTCATTCTAACCAGTACTTGATATGAAACATCACTGTAATACGTACTTTTTCCAACAGAGGTTTTCAGAAAAGTGTCGGAAAAGAAAAATAGTAATCATAAGAAATACAATGTCTTCTCTTGCCTACGAGAAAGACCTTAAATATATTGTCCAACCGCTAATGGTGTCGTTTTCCTTTTTTCCTATTTTTTTCAGTAATCTAATATGTTGTAGTAATGTCCGCTCTCGATAGACATTACATGTGAATAAATTTACGTAAAGTGGTGTCAAACATGTTATAATTGCCAGCATTCTCGTTAATATAGACTATTTCTTGTACAATTATATAATGAGTGTATGGATGAAATCAGATTGCTTATAGACTATTTCTTGTACAATTGTATAATTAGTGTGTGAATGACTTTTCCCAGAACACTGGACAGCTTAAATTTACTCACATCTATCCACTATCATAAAAATACTTTGATAGAACGGTGCACACAGAAACAAAAGATAATTAAAAAAGATTAAAAAAAAACCTACTTTAATACATTGTCATCGAACGGAACGTAGTATTTTTGTTTTATTTTATCTGTATGATACAGTTCAGTTTTATGCAAATTTGATAATAAATATTTGTAAGAATCACAAATAAATACCAACATAAATATTCATTTCCACAGAATGGCAATGTAAATCTCTTTCTTTTCATACCAAGTATAGTCTCAAACATAGCTTCCCGTGCCATTTTAAAAGTTGGCAGCCTCCAGATATGTTATTGTACAATTATATACTTTCTCGAAATATATTCTGCTTAAATCAACTAAATTTTACAATGGAAGTGAACATAAGCTTTCATACAATGAGTTTCCTGTAGAAAACCGTGAAGAAAATAGGGGATTTTCACTTTCACAAAAGTTTACACTATCGTGCATTTAAGACAACAGATCACATACCCTATACAAAAAGTGATCTGGAAGAGAGTTTATTTCGTAGGTACATACAAAAGCAGTATAAAATAGTAGATATATGACCAGGTTCATTATTACAAATTAAAAAGTTATTATCGCTTTTTGATTCTAAGAAATCATTAGTGTATAAAGTGTCCATATCTCTTTTACAGGGCGTTTTGTCGAGTCCAATGTGGATTATTATACTCTGGCTCATTTTCGGTAAGATGTAAACAGACAGATGAATGATATGCATTATCTATTTACTTATTCATTGATACTTGATGATTGATAATTTTATCCTAAAGTAGTTAACAGCCTTTCTGTCTGTCAAACATACTTTCGGATATTTATTTTCCTGTTATCAAAAGAAATAACTGATAAAGCATTTTGAAAAGAAGAATTACGCTTCCACATTTTTCCGACCGGAACAAAACCCTCGAGCTTAACAGATTGAATCCATGCTTATATAGCTAATCTCGTCACTATTAATCCAATAATAAAATCTTGCACATTAATTGTCTGTGCTGTGACGGAACTGCGGAAATCGATAAATTGATTTATTTTCATTTGTTCTAATTTAAGGACCGTATTATTCTTCCGGAGGATTTATTCCAGAAGCTTTGACTTGGGAGAAAGCAAAGGAGAAGTGTATAGAAAGAAATATGACCTTAGGATACATATCGGACGATGTAAAGGCACTTTACGTGGAAAAATTTGGTAAAGATACAGGGATGTCGGAAATGAGGTAGAATTATTATTCTCTACACGGGTTTAATATTGCCAAACATTAGCCCTACTGCTAGCAGTCAGCTATTTGCAAAACCTCATATAGTATTATAGCTCATTTAAAAAACTGGAAATTACTAACAAAGAAATCAAATCTTGCTTAATATATATTATTGCAGAAAAAACTTATGTTATTGATATAGTCCTATTTAAATACCGTCTACATTTATAACTGGTATTTCGGAAATTTATTTAAAACTAAGCTGGAATTACCGCTTTGAACTTAATAGTATCCATCATCAGTTTGCTCATCACCAAGGAACCTCTTTGCTTCGATGTTTTTAACGTCTTTGTCTCGTCGTTTCCGGCCTCACAGATTCTAACCTTCGTCTCGATCTTCCGGTATCACAGATCATGACTTTTGCCTCAGTGTTGCCGGCGTCACAGAATCTAACCTTTGTCTCGATATGTCCGGTATCACAGATTATAACTTTTTGTCTCGATGTATTCGGAATGACAGATTTTAACCTTTGTATGCGTGTTTCCGGTGCCACAGATTATAACCTTTGTCTCCGTATTACTAATTAATGACTTATATTTTGAGAACATTGAGAACTGGGACTTCACGACGGATGCTTGCAAAGCAAGAGATAATTACCATATTGACGCAGCTGATGATATTCAGTGTATTTATATTATGTAATGGAAGTGTTATCCAGTCTAAAATTTTTGTATATACAATGCGTTAAACTTTTATGTTTGATTTTTCTTGTGTTTTTTTGTATTTGTGTCGCCATGCCATCCACGAATTATGTTATTTTTCATTATACTAATCTCCTGAAGTGCAAATATAACACTAAACAAAGAAATAAATAAAAAAAGTAAGTACAAAAAGAAGATGTTACATACACTTTGCCTTCACAAATACAATGTATTTATCTACAGCGAAATTTTAAGCTGAAGAAACTTGTACCTACGTGTATAAATACCACGTTATGCTAATTGTAACAATCATCTGTGATGATTCTAGACATGGTAAAATTTATTATAATATTTTTTTCATTTTTTGTCATTTTTTATTGCTACAACATGTAGTATACATGTAATGGAAAGTCATGTTAATTATACTGAATACAAATGTCTCGTTGAGTCTTTTCGTATCTATGCAAAATCACCAAAATCAAAATTCTATCCATCCACTTTGACGAACAATGCCAACCATTTCTCAAAGGAGAATTACCCATGGAAAATAATTTCTACCAATATTTTTTACAATGGAATGCAATATTGTGCAATCTTTTCTAACTATCGTTAATTTTATAGCGCCTTTATTGAAATTCCATTCTTCTCTAAATAAAAATGACCCAAAATATATTGTAATTTGTTTCAGTGAGTTTGCATTTTGGACAGTCCATCGCGCAAGTATACTTTCCACTATTAAAGGTGTACGCTACTATAATGATTTGCCTACTGATGACATTCCTACACATCATTCATCATTGCTGTGTGTATACGCTGTCTATGAAGTGATCAGTGAGAGACTAGGCTGGGAAGCAGATGAGTGTAATGATACCGATGTCCTAAAACAGGCGTTCTGCCAGTCTTTTCAAGGTATATGCTGTATTCATTCATTTGTAAAGTTTTAATAACTCCTATTTCAATGTTTCATTTTATTTTTATAAAAAAGGGAGATGCTTGGTGAATGTTAAAGATTTAATTACATGTATAGAAACAAAACTGTGTATACGTTGTAAATTTCTAGTTCAGTGCGTTTGATTCTATTTGAGAGGTTTAACGCCACTGTCAGCATTTTTCTATTATATCGTATCAACCGATGTAATTTGTGAAAGGCCGCGGAAAATGTCTAAAACGGCAATCCAGCAGCAGAAGTACCCTTTTCTCCCTCTTTTTTTCTTTATTTTTTTCTCTTGTTGTTTCTGATGGAAATGGTGATGCGTTTTCTGTAACGGGAGTGCTCCTCCCCTTCGGGTTATAGGTACCATTGACTGCGTTTTTAAAGATCACCTTAGAGCGTTTGCTTTGGTGCGAGAGCTCCCGAGCTCAAACCCTGCAAGGGACATATAATTTTAGGATATGTTGTACTGGCACAGTTGTGTTGTGTTTCTGCTATCCTCTTTTTGATACGCGTTGAAGCATGTTAAGGTATAAGTAAGAAGACCGAAGTCCAAGGCAATTTCAAAAGAAAAAGTCAAATCCTAGCTACTGGAACCACCTAGGAAGCTCCAAGAGCAGAACATCAGAACAGACAGCACTAAAGAGGTGGTGAAAGAAGTAATAGGAGACCCTTAGCCTTTACTGACGGCTCATGTTAGGGGAATCCAGGCCAGTGTGGATTAGAAGCCATAGTATATATCCCGGAGATGGGGAAAATATATGTCTCAAGAGACCTGTGGTTCACAGAGGGTCCATACTTTTCAGAGAATTGGTGGCCATTCTCATGGTCCTGGAATACTGCTTAATTTCCTGAAAGGATGGTTTCTGAGAGCTGAAGATATTATCAGACAGTCAGACTGCTGTGGGAATAATATCACTGAACTGGAAGTCCTCAAATTATACAGATACCATTACAGATATCGAGGAAAACATAGGTGCACTTCTAAGATGTGGCATATAAACTGTCCTATTTTGGACCCCAGGCCATGCTAATATACCTAGGAATGAGATAGCTGACAAACTTGCCAAGGAAGAAGCAAACCTTTAATGACCAGTATGACATCATCACTAGATCAGATGTTAAGGGATCATTTTAAAGTTCACATATGATTTCTAGACGAAAAAAATTTCGTATAGTGGGTGGGTGGTTTCAGGTCCCTTTCGCTTTGAAAGTTATGCGATTTTTCCTGGTTTTCATTATCCGTGTCATTATTTCACCAGTTTAATGTTGTTACAAACAAAACAAATATGTTGATTATAAAATTTACATCATTTGTGTGCGTCGGTTTCATTTTTCGCAAACATTTTCATGCTTTCATTCCAAACAAAAAAGTCTGTTACTCCTACTCCTGGCATTTCCTTTTTAATCTACCATAGCATCGGAAAGAACATGTATAAAACACCAAACAAAATTAC
>JAOXYI010256608.1:0-10719 GCA_028566495.1 Lithophaga antillarum
GTTACCAAAAAAAAAAAAAAAAACGTTAAATATGGTCAGTTTTGCAGATTGGATAGAACCCCCTTTTCATATTACTAAATGACGAAAATCTGGATGGAACCCATCCTTCTCTTCCTTTTTTGAAAATTTTCTGGATGCGCCTGACAATGATGTTCGGGGATGTGCTGATAAAGAGAAGCAAACTCAGTAATTTTAATTGAATATTGGTAAGTAAATATGCACACTAGATAGTTGCATTTGGGGTATGAGTTCTGGTAAATAACTGAAGACCTTTATGAGGCTCTACTGGGAGGGGTGCCCATATGCGTATTAAAAAAAATACTTGCCCCAATATGGCTTATGTTAAAAAGTCATTTTTCCCATTTTTGTTTTCATTTCATTCGGTAGCCCAGTGATCTAGGTAGTTAGTCATATCTACTTGCGCAGATGGCTGTAGCCTATCATCTCCAAAGTGGAGTTCGCGTTTGATCGTACGACAGAGTTACTTGCCGAAGGGACGGTGGTTCTCCCTGATACGCCGACTTCTTCCACCAAAATGGTCGCCACGATACAAATAATATTTCTGAAAGTTTCATTAATAGGGGAGGGGGATACTCTGAGACAATATGTAGGCTCGTTAGAGGACATAATCACCCCTCCCCCACCCTTTTTTCAATATCAAGTCATGTACATATCTTTTATTGAATTTATAAATCTGTAAGAAAACTATAACAATGAATAATTTGGAAATGAGATGCGCTTCTCTGACCCCTTTAAATATTTCAATGAATTTCTTCATTTACAAGCCGAGTAGAAATATTTTATCATATCTGACAAGTTTTAGTAATAATTAATACGGGTTAATAACCATAAACGGAAAATCTATTCAGATAGATGTTTCACATTTAAAAATGACTTTCAATGAACTTGTAGAAAGCATGGTATGAAAAGATTAAATTATTCTATTTATTTATTTGATGACACTTTTTAAAAGCTTATAAATAGTAGTTGAAAATAATTTGTATTTAAATTTGACCCATGACAAGAGCTGTATTGCAATTTGAGTTCTGTCGTCATTGACAGATAATTGCATTTTATATCGATGTTATGTGCACTTAAGATTTTGTGAACGAAGGTTTTGCATAATACTTTTTAATTATGACACTGAAAAAAAGGACAATGTACTCGCTGACAATTTCTCAAAACATAACGAAATTTCACTTTCGTTGAAGGTTCATTAATGATTATGTAATCGAATTTTGTCCCACCCGTCATGTGCAGACACAACCATGAAAAGACAAGTTTTTCGCACAAGAAAAGAATCCAATACCATCTGTTGTAGTCCAGATTATTTCCTACATAAGCATGAGCTTAATTAAGTATACTCACGTTCAGGTTTATTCATAATGGGGGGCGTAGCCCCAGTTATCAATCGGTAGTCTTTGTTTGATTTGTTTTGACAGCTTAACCTGTTTTATATGCCAGTTAGGTGACAAAATATTCTCAAGTTACGTTAGTTTATGCTACATGTACAGTACATTTGTGTGTGTCTGTCTCTGTGCGTGTGTGTACTATATACGTGTCTTTTTATATTATCCGTACTTTTCATCTTTGCGTAGTGTTTTTGTCTCTTACATTTTTGTTGTTTTTCTTTTCATATCTTTGCTTCAGAATGTCCTAGTATGCGTTTATAAACATGCAAGATAAACTTGTTATAGGTGAACACATTTTGCAAACACACCAGTCGAAATACATATTTTGTTTATACAGCACATATAGCCATGCTTTTATACATTTTCAGTTGAAAACGTCTTTCGTTGTGTATAATTTTTAATATTCTCTCTTCGAGCAGCATCTATAACACTTCCCTTTTCATTCTGACTGAATCCGCTAAATCAATCGTTGATCTTAACTGAATATTGCAAGAAAGGTATTTGGGAAATTGGGGACCGTAGCCGACAGACAAAGAGATTGGAGAAAGGGGTGGAGCCCGCAATAAGCTGGGAGAAAAAACCTTTGTGTGGGAGATTTGTAGTCCAACAGACCGGTAATTGGTATACAAGAAGCGGGAGTTTTGAGACATATATACCCCCTTTTTCTCCTCATACATATGAAAAATATATCTGGTTGAATGGGAAAGATAAAAGAGTTATCTCCCATTATCAAATTAGGTAAATGGCATAAAACAGTTCATTCTTTCTGTAATGCTTGGCATTTTTGTGTGAACAGGTATGAAATAGAAAGCTATCTAAAATGATAAACTGATATTATGAGAAATGACGTACTTAGTATATGAATCATTTGTGATTGTCGGGTGTCTCATGTGGAAGAATCTTTTGAGACTAGAAGTGGTGCGGTCACCGATGTGATTCGAAAATGAAAGGATGGAAAATATGTGGATAAATTCTGGGTTCGTTGGATTTCTTATATTTGTATCTTCCAGCACTTTTTTTGAGCATTTTTTTTTTCAACGTAACATAAGTTGTCTCACTGAAGCCAAGAGCCGACTAATTGAAACGAAGACTGATTTTTTTCATAATATTTTTTAATATTTCAGGATATAATATGAAAATGCATTTCGGAATTAATGCGATATTGAGACCGAAAGGGAGATAACTAAACCCCCTCCTTTGCAAAATTCATTAGTTCCCTTGGCTAACTAGATATGGGAGACAACTCGACAATTTTTGCTATTTTTCAGCTATATCATGAGTATTGGTAGAGGCACTCGGAGAAAACCATCGGCCTTCTGTAAATAATTGACCTTTTCAAGGTTGGGGGCAAATCCAAGATGGCGACGGTTTATTGGCAAACTTCGTCATATAAATAAACGTATGATACCAATTTCAGTGCGCACGACACGTGTTTCTGGAATAACCTTCATCAGGTACGCTCGAGACCAAAAATTTTGTGAAGCCAAATACATAAAACGTTGGGGAGCAATAAAACGAAAAAGGACCTAAATAGAACAGCCAAAAATCGTCTAAGGTCAACTTTGCCTGAGGGAGTTGTAACCTTAGTTTTAGTACAATTTCATAATTTAGAAACTGCAAATTTATAATCAAATTGTATCATTGGGATACAAGAAGATAACTGTAAGGTACGAATTGAGTGTACCTTCACATTTGGTTACTACCGAAAGTCAGGCGCAAAGGCACGACGTAGAGGTGATAGGCTACAGTGATCTGTACTGGTCAATGTGACCATCTGCAATACAACTCGGCCACGAAAGCCCCTTTAAAACTACTTGTTTTTTTTTTTAATATTACAAACCTATATATCAGTTTCTCATTGTTATGCAAGATGTTTAAGTACTGGATGGTTCGAAAATAACAATACAGCCCATACTTCAAGTAACTCTGACCTGCTTTAAGTTGATATCTGACTCTTTACTTAAAAACCTCAGGTAAGCCAAACTGAATGTAAAATAGTATTTTCAACCCCCTAGTAGTAAAGTGAAACCATTAGAACTCCCTTGATTACAATACAATGGGCAATTTCAACAGGTGATAATGAACACTGATACTTTTTAGTTTGGATTGATCCACTGAAGGGAAATAGGCACTTCCAAAATGAGCATTTATATATTTGTTTTTAGAATTTTGACGGTTTGCAAGTTGAATAAAGAATTTAGGTAGGTGTTTTTATTCATTAAATAGCCTTGAAATGGAAGGGTATCTTTTAAAACCTTCCCCCTAGTGGCCTCAGAGTTTCAAACACTACCCTTCAACTTCTCGACTGTTCAGTGAACCTAAATGCTTACCTTCATTCTTCAACCTATGGATAAAGCGTATTACAGAACACATTTTCTGGAGAGAAAAAAACGTAAACTCCGTAACCTCTAATTTATCGTTGTCACTGCACTGAACTATATCTGTACTTTAAAGCATTCGATCGTTATCTATCTAGATTAAAATCACTCGCTGAAGCATCCTGAAAGACTATTTAGGTGACACTAATTGATGAGAAGACTTTAATAATGAACATCCTCCCCCACAAGACTACTCGACCTTGTTCGGTGTCACGATGCACTTGTTACGAGGGAAATTACTCTGTCATAATCCGTGACGAAATATTGTTCGTACAATGTTTTATCCTTTCATAATGATAACTTCATCAGAGTTTTTGGAAGCAAACTATTTAAGCGACAAATTGCTGTCAGATTGAATTTTAAATTTATGAAAGTATTTGAAAGTAAATCATTATTAAAATGTATATTTCATAACCATGCAGAGCGTAATTTGTCATATTTCATAAACGTTATAAAGTTCAATTAATATCTCATCAATTTATTGAGAGAGGTCGTAGATCGAGGTGATTGTCTGTTTTTACGTATACTTACTAAACTACTTACCTGTTTTACAGAATGATGGCTTCGTTTTGTACTTTTGGGAAATTACTGAGAAATAAAGAACTGAAAGGATACCGGATTTCGTCTTTTTTAAGCTAAATTATACCAATGAACATTTTAAGGTATGCAGAAAAGAGGGAGGCGCGAACTATTTTTCGTCTTGAAGTTGATATTTTAAGGAGAAATCATCTGATTCTCCGGGGAGGGTGACTTTTTAAAGTTTGTTCTTAAATTCTCAACAACAACATAAACCTTTTTCCGGGCCCTTCACAAAAAAGTGTGACGCTATCCCACCTGTAGGACAACAGGTAACCAAACTTCTTGAAAAATGGCAAAATATTTTGGTCGCGCAACAGTCGAAAAACAAATAAACTATACTTAATTTTTCCAAATTTTTTTTAAGTGGTGGGTCAGTGCTCCGCCACCCCCCTCCCCCCTCCCCAGATCAAATGGCAGCTTCATTAGAATGTACCGGTTATTATACCCACACAAAGATACTTGTGTCGTTCTGGTTATTGAGGGCTGGGAATAATACACTACTCCCAGTTGAGGGCAAGAAGTAGGACATAATTTGAAATTACAAGATTATTACAGACATCTCACTGCTTAGGTAAGAAAAAGATCTGTGTAACTGTGTACACGCGTGTATTGAAGTTTTATATTATATAATGCTTCCCCGGTACGTGTATGACGATTGCAATTTTTCATTCTCGAGGCAAAATAACTATTTTAAAACGGTTTGATCGTCATTTAGATTAAAGATATTTTCATAAGAGGGGGTCTGAAAAGACAATTTAGATGAAACTAATTATTGAAACTCTTTAAAAAGAAACATCATCCCATACATAATTGTTCGATCTTGTCTGGTGCCTGAACGTACTTGTTACGAAACGAAATTTGATTTGCATAATCCGCAACAGAATTATTGTATGAGTAAATTTAATTTTTTGCCTTATATAATTACCCCATCAAAGTATTTGAAAGTAAAACAAATTATTAAATGTACATTTCATAACTAAAGCGCTTAATTTATTAAATTTCGCAGCAGCAATAAAATCCGTCAAATATCCATATGCTAAGTATATTAAGGCCCACTTATGATCAATAAAATTCCGCAGCATTATGAATTATTGCCTAATTTATTATCGTTTTAATAAATAAAAGTCTAAACGTGGGGTCTATTAGATTCTTTAAATTGGCACTAAAATACCTATTAATCTAAGTATTAACAATATGTCCTAGTCGTAACAAAAATATTCAGAAGTATAACTTACTATTGATTTCGTATCAAGTATCGTTCAGATTATCATTGTCTTTGATATAAGCGGTCTTCATTTTTATATACAGAGATGGCCCATTTGAAGTTTCCCCGGCTACAAAGACACTGTAAAAGAAGCCAGTATGGCTGAACAGCTGGTAATTTACATAATGCAATAAATGTATTGTTATGTTTGATCATCTTTGAGGCAGACGACAAGAGTTTGTTAATCAAGACATACGAATTATCAAGGAGTCGCCATGAGATTTCATAGTTTCACTGTATGGTTTCATAGCTTTTGTCCCACCACAAATTTATAATCTTTGTGCTCATTCATAATATACGATGACAGTTGTTTATAAAAAATCAGTTGGAATCGAAGAAGACCTAAATTCTGACCTCAACTTGACTAAATAGAAAACGCATAGAAAACATTAGGAGCTGCGGAAAAGTTGGCTTGTCAATAAAACGCGGGAGCAATTTCAGTATCCTGTAAAAGTTGGCATATCCTACCAAAACGCAGAAGGAATATCAGTTACTCCCAGAAATTCGTATGCCCGACAAAACGTAGAAGAGAAATCCGTCGCTCCGGAAAAAAAAAATGAGTTTGTCCTGACAAAACGCAGGAGCGATATCACGTGCTCCAGGAAATTGGGCATATTCTGTTTTTTTAATGGTCTTATTTCACATTCATGCAATATGGTATGTTCTTCTGGGGACTAGAGTACTTGCTTATTAACATACTAGCATAACTATGTCTTTTTCTTAAATCTAGCAAAAGTGGCGATGTCGCCGAATTTTTTAAAATGGTATTATAAAATGTACGTAAGAAAAACTTTTTTTTTTTTTTATTTGCAATACTGACCACTAAATATAAATAGCACTCATCATGTATTTGTATAACAGATATAAAGCATTCTGATTAGTGCAGTTCTCTAAAATCAAAATTAAAATGTATGAAAATAAATAACGTCATTTTTATTGCCGTTCGATATCTCATTATCACAAAAAAAGGCAGATTCTTTTTATGATTTTTTAACATGCAGACGTTATGCCACCTTTTCAATCTAATAAAAATAAATAAACTTCACACTCGTGGCAAGAGCGATTTGCAATAGCCTTCTTTTATCTTGTGAAAACCGAATGTATATCAGTTATCTGATTTGCAGTTTATCGATCTGTTTACAGTCCTTCTCAAATCTACAGGTGCTAACTGATAGAATAATAAATAAATCATTTCACTTTATTTTGTTTATTATGGTATCAATTACTCACTCGGTTTAATCTCTGCAGAAGACGAAGTCGTACACGAAGTGCAAGTGTCAATCAACAAACATCAGCGATGAGGCCTCCGAGCGTTTGAATAAAAGACGATAGTAATCGTACCGATAAGCGTTTAATGGATGCTGACAATGAACGTCAAATTTTGGATATCATCATTATCGATTATCTAATTGATGCATATAAATGGGTATTCTCATTTGACTGATTATTTTTTACTTAAGAGATAACAGATCTACAGGCCTGCAAGAGGTTATAATAGGATAAAGGGAATTGAACTTTGATAGCCTCCAAACTCTTATCGTTCTATGCGCATGAGGTAAAGATTCATTTTTTTGTACGTTATTTTGAAAATTAATGACCAAGCTGAACATCAAGGTCTTCTGATATACATCCAGCCTTAATGTGTACATTGTAGATTCTGCAAGCACGGATTTTATTTCTTATATACAGAATTTACGATGCCGTGCTTGATTCCTGAAGCCAGTCTTCGCAGCTACAGCAAAATTCCGACCGTTGTATATATAAGTTTCAGAATTATTATCAGCTGGGAGTTAACACTGTCACTATGAAAACGAAAACTATTTAAGTTTTCCTCGTTGTGTGCAAATCTGAATTTCCACGTTGAGAACTTCGATGCGGCAAAAACTGCAAACCATATTTCACCACCTCTTGCCGTACTCGGTGGCCGAGTATTCTAGGTAGTTCCTCATATTTACCTGTAAAGATCGCTATAGCATGTCATCTCCAAGGTGTATGTTCCCACCTGACTTTAGGCGATCGCGAAAACGAAGGTGTACTCGAATCGTACCTTATGTGGTATCGTTTACCACTTACTTGCCAAAGGTCGGCGAGTCTCTCCGGATAATCAATGAAAAACTGGTCAGCACGATACAACTAGCTAGATATTTGCTGAAAGTGGAGTTAAATTTACTAAATCAAATAATCTACAAATGAAGAGGGGATGAGGAGGAAATGGTCTAGGTAGTTAATCATATAACCTTAATTAACAAGGATTGCCAAGTTTTCTGTCGAAGGTTGGGTGTTTCTCAGTAGGTACTGCGGCTATCTCACCCCCAGTAAAAAAACTGAACGTGGCGTTAAACTCAGTCCGCTACGTTTTCTGTGCCTGTTGTAAGCCAGGGGTCTGGATTTTCATCGGTTATTTGTCTTTTGTTTGTTTGGGTTTTTTTTTCCTTTTTTGGTCTTTGATTTGTTGTGGTAAAATCGATGCTTTTTTTTTGCGACCTTGTTGTGTTTGGTTGGATTGTTGACATTCATTGCATTCATCGTTTTTCTCTTCATTTTATAAATCAAACAGTCGATCTACAAATGAACGTGACTTGCCTTGAACACAAAAAAAGTAATCTTTTGAATCCATAAATATTTCATGCACTTTTATAAAACCCACAGAATATTGAAATTATCCGCTTTTCTGCCTGTGATAGAAAATGAATGATATATTCGTTCTGCACGTTGAATTGTAAGAATAAAATTCGAATTGAAAAAAGGACTGCGGTCCGTTTCACACACAATTATTTATGAAAAATCGTAAAATTACATCATATTTAATATCTATTACAATAAATCCTTGAACATATACTGCACTTTTTCTGTTTCGTTATTGACAATTTCAATGAAAACGAAACGGTGCATATCCGGTCCCTTTAAAAGAAAATAAATTACTTCAATAATTCATTGTTCTCATTAAAGGGTAATTTGTGTTACGGATTTGTTCAAGTTTTAATAATATTTATAAAAAGTTAATTTTACGCTTGTTAAAAATTTTAATTGAGAAATATTTCAATGTTGAGAGATTTAAGATAAATGAGTTTGCAATTATTGAATGAAAATCGAAGGTTTTTTTAGGTCCGAGTATTTTGAATCTGGAGAGTCAATATTATTGTCATGGTCTTCAGAAAATAATGCACAGTATGCGATGAAAATAGTTCCCATTCAGAGCTGTGAGTTTTTTTTTTTTGTTTTTTTTGTTTTTTTTTTTCTCAATTCAACCAGGGTGGTACAGTCACACATGTCAAGTCCCCTATGAGGCCGTAGACTAGCTTGTTAAGAAAATTTAGATAAAAATTCTGAAGAATTTTTGTAATTTTTGCCCAGATATGTTTAATTTTTTCCTGTACTTTTATGTTAAAAATAACGCCATTCTGCCGATTTTCAACAGATGGGTCGATGTTTTTCAAGATTGACTACTGCGATACACACACAAGCTCGCTGGGTAACTTTTAAGGAAAATTTCAGTCTACTTTGACCTTTTTAAAATAATTCTTAGCTTGCATATGAGAGGTAAAAAGTCGTTTTATTTGCAAGAGCAGGTCACAAGGTCATCTTTCAAGTCACTGGAGATCTCTATTAAATATGAAGAGATATGGGGTAAATGTATGAGACAAAATCTCATGTAATACACAAGGTGAAAACCAAGCAAAAGAACAGCGCTTTTATTGTTGTTCTACATCTTGAAGCCGTAGTAAGTATTATTCCGGTCTGGGGTCTCAATATAAAATTTCCCTTTGAAAATGAGGCTCTTATAGGGTACCCTCCATATGGTGTATGTAAACAAAAATATAGTTGCCCCTATAGGGCGAATATGACAAAATCTTAAATAGTTAAAAAGGTCTCGAAAATTGAGGGTGTGAAACCAAGTGTCTTAAAACTTAACGTTTTACCAACCGGAATTGACGAAAAGCCATCTCATACTATTAACAATAAGGACAACCATTTTTAGCATTTCTGCTGTGTTATTTACCTTGCATATTGTCACCGGACCGCACTTTAAGAAGAAACCCCTTCGTTTTCAATATTTTGTATTAACTCCTATACATATAGCGAGTTATGTGTGTAGTTCACTAAAGAGAAGCCCTAGATACACTATGTACCCCGTTATATCATAAAATGGCAGAAAAACGGCTTAACAATAAGAACTGATTAATGTGACATTACGGCAGTTCTTCTCTTTCTTCTGATATATATACACTTCGCCAAAAATTTAGCAACACCGGATTTATTTTATATCTTATTTTGAATTAGAACATACAGTCGACTCTCATTATGTCAAACTCGAAGGGACCAGCAATTTTCTTCGATCTAACCAAAAATTCCAGTTATCAGGAGTAAATTTAGCTACATTCTACTGTTGACGGTCCAAAAGTTCACTTCGAGTTTCCAAAAATTCGACTTATCTGTGTTCGAGGTAACGAGAATCGACTGTATTTACAATTGTTTGCGGTACCAAACAGTTTGCGCAACGTCATTTACGAGGACGGAAGTTGAATTTTTGAAAAGGTTTATTTGAAATTGGAGACATGTGATGCTGTTTATCAAACAATTTTATTTGTATAATGTTTCTAACTCTCACGGGGCCCGGGTAGCCGAGTTGTTAAGGTCGCCGACTCATGACCACAAGCCTAACGTCATTGTCGTGGGTTCGCCGCACTTCATGTTGTAAGGTTTCCAGACATCTATCCAAGGTCGGAGGTTTTACCAATCAGCTGCTTAACTGTCCACGCTTAATTTCTTCCCCAGTAAATCTGGTAGTCGCGATACAGCTGCAAAATTGCTGAAAGTGACAATAAATTCCCACAACCAAACACAAAATCTCATTATTTGGTGGTGATTTAAGGTTGAAAAGGTCATTTCCCACTTTTCATTGATAAGAAATATATCGTTTTTATAAAAATAAAATCCATCATCTGCCCCGAATTTTAAATAGACCGTTGCTTAACTTTTAAACAAAGTGTACATGTACTTTATCGATTCCTTCGGCTGTCAGTTTAAACTACGTTTCACCTAACAGAGTCTCTCGCTTTTGGTAATTATTCTCAAAACAGATAAT
>JAOXYI010256719.1:0-10719 GCA_028566495.1 Lithophaga antillarum
ACGTGTCTCGCTCGTTTTGCTTATATCCTTCAACATAAGATATTTGAGTTACAAAAAGAAACGTACAAGAATCATAGATTACTCATTTAAGGTAATAATATTTCAATTAGAAAACAATAAAATCTAAATCTTTTACCGTAGAAAGATACCGAAAGTCGTCAGTTAAAAATTTGTTCGGATTCATATGACCAAGCCACTAATATAATATTTCAGTATCTAGTCTTTATGGTAATGCTGCATACATGAGGGAAAGACCATATTGTTTACGCCCAAAAATCGTAAAAAAAAAGTTTCTATTTCCAATTAGTGACTTTAGTTAATTTTCGTCTGACCGCCCATTGTCGGGGAAGAACCTATTGTCTTTCTTTACTGACCGAGATTACAGTTAAACATCAGTCAGACGCTTTATGTCTGATGAATTTTATTCGGGCGAAATCCCGTTTTTTGACCCGTATGTAGCTTTAATGCATATGGATTTTAAAATGTATGTAACAGATGGTTCCAATACTGGACAAAACTCCAATTTCAATTTTTCATCTATTTTAACGGTTAAAAAGTTTCTCGAATTTCGCGTTTTCTAATTGAAAAATTTTATTACTTTACTACTTAACAGTATTCCGTTTAAGACTTTTCAGATATTTATGAAATTTTCGGTTTCACGTCGAAATAACTTCTATACCACATAAAAAGGATACGGTGCTCATGAAAATCTACTAGCTGGAAATATTATTACCGGGTATTGCTTAAATAGTTTCATTACCTATATCAAGTAATTCATTCCATTTCTGCTCCGGAGACAAGAACGTATTTTCCAGTTTCTGTTCCGTTGATCCTGCTTTATTAAAAGTGCAAGGAAATGTTGTTTCCAAGCGTTAGGATAGTTTGCTACTGGGTGAAGTATATTGTTTGTTTTCTGAGTTTCCCATTCTAAATGTTTAGTCTCATTCCATACTTCGTACACGGTCTGTAAATTAGAAATAGTCTTTAGCTAAGTGACTGTATCGCCTTCTCCGGCCAGCTGGCCTTGTTCTCTAATACAGCGTTATTGTGTTTTAATTTAATTGCCAACTTTTTAAAGATATTGTGATTTTGCTCAAGTTTAACATGCTCCATCTTAAGCGAATCATTGATCAGAAGCATATCTAATTCACTTTTAAGATAATTGGTTTTGTTTTCCAGGTATAAATATTGTCTTTGTTCCATTATTTTCATTCCACATTTCATACTTTAGTGTGACATTTTGTTGTATGGTCAGTATATTTTGTTGTAGTTGCTTCATTTCCTTTCCTGTTCTAGTTTACGATGAGATTGCCTTTCGTCTATCAATAAATCCATTAACATATTGTAATGTCTGTCGGATATAGCTGAGGCATTTATTGTTGGCTGTGCGTAACCTTCCAATAAAAAACACTGGAAAATACAAAATATGTCAAAAGAATTAAAATTGCCATGTCTTTAATCAAAGAAGTAAAAAAATGTTCGGTCAAGACGTTAAAAATTCAGTTTTAAGCATTACTTCATAGTTTATTTATCTGAACAAAGTAATTATTTGATCTTCCGCATTAGAAGTATCTAGAGTACAAAATTATTTCTTTACACTTATTTTGTTCGTAATAAATGTTGAAAAAACTAATCCAATAAAGATTAATATGCAAGCAAAACAGAATATTCCATGTGACTGTGAAGTAAAAAGCACCCTGCTTTATCAAAACCATTCCTTCAGGCAAATAAACTAATAAGGTGTATAATTGTTTATTTATCATTAATGGGTTACCGTTAGTCATTATTAGTTATCTGGTTTAATTTTTAACTTGACTGATCGAAGAGTCATGCGAGCTATTAGCATCATTTTACCTCCGGCGGCCGTCTGTAAACTTTTTAAACTTTAATTTTCTAATTCTAATATGAACCAGAGTTTGCTTGGATGGCCCTTGGGTATGCCCTTTCGAAATTATATCCAGCTCAATCCGCCATCCGCCGAGGCCTCTATGATTACTTTAAATTTATCAGTGTTTTAAATTGCTGTTCTTCAAAACCACTCTGAGTGAAATAGGAAAAAATAATTTTCGTTTGTCCTCTCAAAATTTTGTTCGATGATGGATACGTTATCCAAAATGGCGGCAATAGCCATTTAAGAAGTAATAATAAAAATGGAATAACATTTGGCATGAAGGATAACTGCGGTATACGGGTTGAATTTTTTTTATAAATAAAGATCCTGATGTCTATGGTCCAAAGTTTAACACGGGCTTCAGTAGGGGATATTTTAAAAATCTCATTCTCCATTATCATCTATGGGAACAACAAAATTTCACGCGAACTATTATTGTAACGTTAAAATTCAACTTTATACAAATAAAGACCTCAGGTTCCATGAAGTCCAAACAACGAGATTTTTTAAAAGTTTTAAAAGGGGAAAATCTTCAAACATCTTATCTAACCAACAATAGAAATTCATTTTACATTTATTAACATTATGGCATTGCGATCCAGTTTTTCTTAAATTAAGACATACTGACAAAAAAAAACCTTTAATTTTAATCCTTACGAGTGCGGAATATATGATATGAGATATAATCTTATAGAAAAGTTTGACGGTACCAAAGGGGCAATCCGAAACCGTAAATCGAAGGACAGACAACACTATGGCCAAAAGAAAATAGACAAAAAAACAAACAATGGTTCACAAAACGTTACACAGAAAACTAAAGATTGAGCAACACGAACCTCACTCTAAACCGGGGGTGAACTCAGGTGCTCCGGAAAGGTAAGCAGTTCCTGCTCCATTATTGAGGTAACCCTTTATGAAAATTAATGAATATAAAATGCAGATCATATCGACTTATATTTTGTCCGGATTCTGTGGCAGCCATAGAAATTTACCATTTTATTGGCTCACCTGGCTGAAAGACATGTGAGCTATTGCCATCACTTGGCGTCGGTCGTCAGTCGTTAGCTTTTTACATTTTAATCTTCTCCTCTGAAACCACCAGTACACTTTCGACCAAACTTGGCAGGGATGGTACCAGGATGGTCTCTTTTCAAATTTATACCAGAAGATCCCGACTCGCCAACCAAGATGGCTGCTGTTACTTAAAATAGAAAATATGACGACAACAACAAAAAAACGGTAGGTCAATTTGAACAAAGTTGACAGGGAAAAGCCTTTGAAGGTTCTCTTCCAAAATTCTATCCGATGACCTCGCTTCCTTAGCAAGATGGCCACTGATACTAAAAATAGAAAATATTGCCAAAAAAATCATTGAGAAGTTTTGTATCTTTTCCTCTAAAACTGCTTGACCAGTTTGAACCAAAAGCGACAAGGATAATCCTTGGATGGCCCTTTTCGAAACTGTATCCGATGACTCCGCCCTCTAACCAAGATGGCCGCTATTAAAATAAAAATAGAAAATAATGACCAAAAAAAATCATTTAAAAATCTTCTTCTCTAAAACTGCTTAGCCAGTTTCAACGAAAGGTAACTAGGGATGATCCTTGGATGGTCCTCTTTAAAAGCTAAATCTGATGACCCCGCTCCCTAACCAAGATGGTCGATGTTACTTACAATAGAAAATATGAAAAAATCATTTAAAAATCTTCTTGTCTAAAACTGCTCAACCATTTTGTACAAAAGGTGACAGGGATGATCACTGTATGGTCCTCTTTCAAAACTGTATCCGGTGACCCCGTTCCCTGATCAAAATGGCCGCTGTTACCAAAACTAGAAAAAACATGACTAAAAAGTCATTGACAAATCTTCTCCTCTAAAACTGCTTGGCCAATTCGAACCAAAGGTCACAAGGATGAGCTTTGGATGGTTCTCGTTCAAAACTGTATTCGATGACCCAGACCCCTAGTCAAGAGGGTAGCTGTTACTAAAAAAAGAAAAAATGACAAAAAATCATTTGAAAATCTTCTTCTCTAAAACTGCTTGGCCAATTTGAACAAAAGGTGACATGGAAGATCCTTGGATGGCCCTCTTTCAAAATTATATCCGATGACCGCGCTCGCTAACCAAGAAGACCGTTGTTACTAAAAATAGAAAATATGACAAAAAATCATTGGAAAATGTTCTTCTCTAAAACTGTTTGGCCAGTTTGAACCAAAGATGACAGGCATGATCCTTGGATGGTCCTCTTTCAAAATTGTATCCAATAATCCGGTCGCTAATCAAGTTAGCCTTTGTTACTAAAATAGAAAATAAGACCCCTAAAATCATTTAAAAATCTCCTTCTCTAAAATTTCCGGGCCAGTTTGAATCCAAGATGATAGGGATGATCCTTGGATAGTCCTCTTTCATACCTGTATCGGATGACCCCGCCCGCTAATCAAGATTGCCACCGTTATTATAAATAGAAAATAATAACAAAAATCATTTACAAATCTTCTTCTTTAAAACTGATTAGTCAGTTTAAGTCAGAGTTGGAAAGAATAGTCTTTAGATGCTCTCCTTTGAAAATTATATCGGATTACTCCGCCCACCACCCAAGATGACCACCATTACTAAAAATAGAAAATGTCGAATGGTCGAAACTGTCATCCTTTTTTAAGCAAAATAGGATCAAATTTGAACTAAAGCCATATGTTAATGAATTGTTCAACAGTTATTCTGTGATTTTACATGAAATTTTCGGTGTTACCTATCTTCAATGATAATGCAAATTAGGCTTATTTTGGCGAAAGTTCAATTCAAGATCTTCTCCAGTGAAATCAATTGGCTTATTCTGGACAAGGCTTCAATGGGAAAATATTAAATATAATCCGCCTTCAGAACCACAAACAGAAATGCAATAACATCTTGCATTAGACATAGCTGTTACATTGAGATCTATACAAATGAAGTCTCTAGGGCCCATTTGGTCCAAATCATTGAGGTTCAACACAGTTTAACATAGGCATAAATGTGGAAACAAAAGTTAAGGACTAACAACATAAATGCAGTTATATCTGGCAAGAAGTACCATTCAAGTTTATGCATACGAAGACCCAAAAGTTATTTTCAATTTTAGTGCCCTTTTTCGGATAGTTGACTTTTTTCATTTGGTTGCGAAGCGCTCGTCTTAAAAAGAAGTATAATATCATAACGTTTATGTTGCTTTTCAGGAATCTAATAATATTCGTTTCCTTCTGTGATATGTAATCCAAGATCGTTTTTTCTTTAAAAATACCTAGTTAGTTATGTGCGTGAAGTTGGCAGAGTAGCTGTCTGCCAGCAGAAATGAAAATATATATATATATACTCTTCTGGCAGACTGCCAGCGGAAATTTTTCTTTGCTATCAGACTTTTGAAAAAAGAAGCATACATACTGTTCTTTTTTTAAATTTTTTTATTATTTTTTTTTCTTAATTTCAAACTTGACAGTTTCTTTTTCTCCTTTGTTCAGACCCTAGAAGGTTTTTTTTCAGTTTCTTCCAACACCCTCTAAAACGAAATTTGACATGCATTCATTCGATATTGTTCGACTGAGAAAGACAACAGCAGAATACCAACGGATTAATAAAAATCATAAGTTTGAACTTTTTCGGATGATGTTTTATATTTCAAAATAATCGGGGTGATGTGCACTAATAGATAAAAGAAACTGTAATTATTTATTGATTTCACATATTGTCACATAACAGTACATTCGACATGCCTACATGAAAAATTCACTGTACTTAGGGAACGTTAAAAGAGCAGTCATTGAGCTGAAGTTCGCGGTTGAAGTCTCAAAGAGACAATGTGCCAAATGATGACAACTTTGAAAACATGTATTAAAGTGTTCAGGGTCGAGACGCGATTTCATAATGATATATTTATATACCTTTTGCTTTCTAAACTTTTGGCTCTGAGCGTTCCTGATGAAGGTTAATCCAGAAAAGAGCTTCGAATGCAGCATATTCGGTATATTTGACTTTGATTGACCAATTCCATCTTGTTTCATTGCAATGTTAGAATTAGATTTGAAGTCTTGTTAGTCCTGAAGAACATTTAGCAAAAAACGTTTAAAAGGATATGAAGTTTAGGGAAAATAAAGACCGAAGTACAAATAGGGTGAGCGGGCTTCATATTCTGCGCCTCATACTTGTCTTCTAGTAGTCTTCTAGGATATTACGTAGTCGTTTGGACATTCGAATTACCTAATTTTCTCAAATTTTGCTACAAAGATGGATGTATTTTGCAAAAAAGGAAAAAAAATTTTAAATCCACCAGCTAAAATAAGCTTGTCATGGCAGAGATTCGAACCCAAGACCCCACAGAAACAAACCACCGAGCACGGGAACCACGCGACTACTGCGCCATCAAGATAAGAAGGCTAAATTAATACATTATATCAGTCCATAAAGAAATGCACATGCAAATTCTATGTACTATGCGTGGGTATCGGATGGGAAATTTAATTTATACAACAAAATTTCAGTTACTCAAAAAGTAAAAACAAGTTCAACATATACGTGAATGACTGTCATTTCTCTCATTCAAATGTACTGTCCAATCAAGTGAATTCCTCACCTCTATATGTTTAATGTTAATGCTCATAAAATGGCGATGGTCTGCGTAATCCCCAAGAGTCCGTCCCCTCCCCATTTCCCAAACAATACTTAATTTTGGTAGATCAGAAGGTCCCCTAACCCGTTTTTTTCTCCCCACTTTCACCTTAATCAGTGTGAATAATACTTGTTACCGGCTGTTGTACACTAGGCAATACGACGTGTGTTACATGTGAAGCAGGACATGCTTACCCTTCCGGAGCACCTGATGTCACTCCCGATTTTTATGGGAGTTTGCACTGTCCTAGCTTTAGTTTTCGGTGTCAGTTCCTCTTTTTCCACGTCTGTGTTTGTGTTTGATACTTTGTTGGTGATGTCTTGTCTGATCCTCTGGATGTGGCTTCGGTAATCTTATTCCATTTCCTTCAGTAATTTTGATATGCAAAAATGTTTAACAAATTGGTCTTGTACCGCTTCAAAGATTTCTTGGTCACCGACTATTATATGGAATAATTTTGGCATTTAAAAAGACCAATTTGCTGTAATATTCCAGTCATTCATAACACCTGAATGATGTGTGCATGATAGCGGAAGTCAGTTGAAAGCCATGAAAATATTACATAGAATTTTACTTGTTTAAAACAATATGTTTAAGTGTGTTTTTGATGTAATTTATAATCTAGAATGGAGTCTTGAAAGTTAAATTCAACTGAAACGTGTGTTAAAATCTGCAAAAACAAAGTAAATTCTTGACAAGACGGAAAATCTAAATAAGATAACAGTACCATTTTGGTTTTCTTCTTCTTCTTCCAATAAAGTGCAGTCCTCTACAAAGAGTATAATCGCACTTTGGCCCATACGGGCTATAACAACAATGGTACAAGCTATTTACAGGTGCAGGTTAAAAAGGCCATCCTGAATGTGACCTGAGGACATTTACCACGACTGCTGCGTTGTGTTTGAGTATGAAAGGTGGTTTCTCTCATGTTTGTGTGCATCGGCATTTTGTACGAGTAATATTTACTTCGCTTATGAAGGTTGCTATCTTCATGAACCAGTCGTACTTGTGACAATTGAAAGGTACTAGTATTAGGAATTCGTCTTTTGTTAGCGAATTAAAAATTATAAATAGAATGTGCTATATTTATGAAGTGTCCATTTTCAGAATATGCTATATTTATGAAGTGTCCATTTTCAAAATATGCTATATCTAAAGTGTTCTTTTTCAGTGAACTTAAGAACGGCTAGTGAGTGTCCGATAATTTTCGCGCTTTGTACACTTGCGAATTTCACGCATTAATGGGGTTGTGAACTCTAGGAATGGCGCATACTCGCATGCATATAGATGCTAAGACGAAATATAATGTACTAAATATAGCAATTAAAGTAGACCTGGTATTACTGTGGCGCTTTTTGTTTTCGTCTATTCCAGTAGGAAGTCTGTACAAAAAGAATGTGTTCGTTCCTTTGCAATCCGATGTAATCCAACACTCACTTCTGTATACCGGTTTCAAGTCGTGATATACAAACTTACATTTTTTGTCAGTTTTATTAAATCACAGCTTAAACCCAACTACTTAGCTGCGATATAGGTTGAAAGTAAGTTTCGGTTAAAGAAAATATTGCACATAGCGGACTATCTGTTACATCTTGTTCTCAGAATATATACAATCAAAACGCTATCTGTAATATCTATTGCAAACTGTGTACGCTATGTGCAAATAGCGTTGAAAGGATTATTGCAAATAGCGTTGTGATTGTACATATGCTAAGAACAAGATGTAACAATAGTCCACTATGTGCAATATTTTCTTTACATGTATAAGGCAGATGTGTCTCTGACCATACATGTAAACTCATAACGGAAGGACATCGATGTACATGTAGATGGAATAAAATCACACAAAATGCAAAGTCCGGCTCGCCCCGCCTCACGTGTGTTAAGGTTTCCAGACGCCGGGGGCTAAAATAAATTTCATCTCAAACGAGGCTGAGATGAAAATTAGCCTGAGGGTGCGAGATGAATCTGTCTGGCCAAGAAATGGGTGATTGATACTTTTTCTCACACACAAAAATGTATAGAAACACTGTTGCTAAGGAATGGACGAGAGATAAGCTGATATCACACCTAGCAACAGATGAGATTTTTCTGTCTCAGGTGTGAAAAATAGCGATCTTCTTCTATAAGTACCCAGTACTTTTGTCTAATTACATCTCTATATGAAGTCACAAGACTACATATGAAACAACTATGGAGAATTTTTTAGAAAGGTAACTGAAACAAAACTTAATTAGTGTCCATGAAACGTAAAATCTTTCTGAATTTCTTCATGGATTATTTAATACATCTTTTAAATTTTTTCACGAAGAGACATATTTATCTGTTAATAATTTATACATACGTTTTTGGTATTTATTTCTGGCATATTCACTGCATCTTTTAAATTTCTTCCCGACTAAGTATATTTAATGTAAAATTGCAATATCTTCCTTGCGAGGTTTATTCTCTGTATCTGAAATTTCTTCCTTGCGATGTACATTCAGTATATCTTACAATTTCTTTATGGTGAGGTATATTCAGTATATCTTCCAATTTCTTCATGATGAGTCTGGAATTTATTTCATGGCAAGACATATGCATTTGTATCACTACACTTACCTGTTGAGGTGACATCTTCAATGTTATCTCTGAAATTTCTTCATGGCACGGCATATTTAAGAAAGGACAACATTAATGTTTTATCTGGACTAGACTGGAATAATTTTGATTCCCATTTGGTGCCGGAAAAATTGTTTTAGAACAAGCGGCATCTTAATTACTTCTTAACAAACTCATGAAATTTCGCATACTTCAGACCAAAACAAAAACAAGAAACAAAACAAAACAAACAACAATCAAACAAACGAAAAAAAACTAGAGGCACATCTGAGCCTGTACCTGGTTATAAACTGAAGACTATACACCCAATAATTATTTATTAACAGTTTTGGTTTGATGGTCTCATTTATTTCCAAGATGATCTTTCAGTGCATTTCCCATAGGGTCCAATGTTAAACTATGTTCCTTGATGGTGGGACATCTTGTACTTCCGATCGACATTAAAGCAGAAAGCTGGTGACAGACCATTCAATGATCAATCATGAACAGTTTCCATTTAATTGTCTCACCTGTTTTCAAGAAGAAGATATTTAAGCATAATTTCCCATAGCATCCAATGTTAAATTTGATACGTTTGTCAGTAATGGCCATCTCGGAAATCCGATCGGCAAAAAACAACAAAAACTTGGTGAAAGACCATCCAGTGATCAATCATGAACAGTTTCGGTTAATTGTTTAAACTGTTTGCAAGAAGATCTTTAAGCATATTTCCAATAGAGTCCAATGTTAAACCAAGTTCGTCTGTGGCAGCCTTCTTGAAATTTCGATCAGCATGAAAGACACAAACTTGGTAAAAGACCATCCAATGACCAATCATGAACAGTTTTCATTTAATTATTTCAGCTGTTTCCGAGAAGATCTTTAAGCATAATCTCCCATAGGGTCCAAATTTTGACTAGCATTGGCTGCTGTCGGAAATGACAGCATATACTCGCACTTAACAGATGATCACTTCTCCCACTTTTTTTTAACCTGCATTTACCCTTAAATGGAAATTTGAAAACAACACCAAGTTAAAAATGAAACTGGAGTTCCCATGGGAAGCTTTATTTCAACAAAGTCCCTTCTGATCCTAAATGGACCCCAAACCCAAGAATAAAAAACCTGATATGTTATTGCACATCTACAGGTGGAAAACAACATTAATGTACAAAAATAAAATCCCTGAACTCATAAAGGAAAGAGGAGTTCTCGTGACAAGCTTATTTCAACAAAGTCCCTTTTCGACCCCTGAATGGACTCCAAAAGCAAAAATAAAAAAATCCGAGAAATTATTGCACATCTACAGATGACAAGGAACATTACTGTATAAAAATAAAACGTCTGAAGTACAAAATGAAAGAGTAGTTCCCGTGAAAAGCTTTAAAGTCCTTTTTAGGCCCCTTATTGGGCCCGAACCTATGAAAAACATCTGAGACCTTATTTCATATCTACAGATAATGAGAAACAGTATAACATAAAAATAAAACGCCTGATGTCAAAATGTTTTTTCTAACGGACGTTCAGACGGACGGACGGACGGACAGACTGACGAGCCCATTACAAAATACCTGAATTTTCTTCAGAAAGTGCTGGTATAATTACCAAA
>JAOXYI010256830.1:0-10719 GCA_028566495.1 Lithophaga antillarum
AGTGAAGGACAGATGACACATGTCAGACTGAGATGTACCTATTAAGATCAATTCATATACCAAATATAGTTGACCTATTATGAGTAGTTGCCAAAAAGCCGACCTAATCACAAAAAATTGACATTGCTCGGACCGTGACAATAAGGTCAAGGTTAGGTGACACATATCAGACTGACATGTACCATTCAAGATCAATTCACATACTAAATATAGTTGACCTATTGTGAGTAGTTACCAAAAAAACTGACCTAATCAGAAAAACTTTACATTGCTGACTCGACCGTGACAGTTAGGTCAAGGACAGATGACACATATCAGACTGACATGTACCCAGTAAAGTCAATTCATATACCAAATATAATTGACCTATCTTGAGTGGTTACCTAGAAACTGACATAACTCAATGGACCGTGAATATGAAGTCGAAGACAGGTGACACATGTCAGACTGACATGTACCAATTAAGGTCAATTTATATACCAAATATAGCTAACCTAGTGGTTACACTGTACCTAGAAACTGACGCAATCACAAGACCTTGACATTGCTCACTGGACCGTGACAATGAGGTCAAGGACAAGTGACACATATCACTGACATGTACCCATAGCCGACTTCTCATGAGTGGTTTCCAAGAAACTGACCTAATCACAAAAACTTGACATTGCTCACTGGACCATGACAAGTATTCATCATAGGTATCTATGAACCAAATTTGATTAACCTAGGTAAATCAGTTCCTTAGATATACACATTTTAATGAAAGTTTACGCCGTCGCCTGAAAAGCAATACATATGTCTCGCCTTCAGCTAGACGAAAATGTAAGAAAGCATTAAAAGGATACAAAGTTATATTTTCTGTGTGACTAGAATACTAGAATATTCATTGATATCATGTTCACCATATCTCCAATGAATCATTATTATTACGAACCTTTTCCGGAGCACTTTTATTGTAATCACAGATCTCTAGCAATGGGTAAGAAACAATAAACACATCTACCCTGAAAACAGAAATGGTAATGAAAATCTGTAATGTATTTTTTCTTCAGAAATATGTGTCAAAATAAATGCAAGCAAAATTAACTGTTGCATAGTTTCAAACTTTCTGTCAATGTTTTTTTTATTATTGCCTTCATTGAAAATATATCTAAACACTACTGTAAAGTTTTTAAAAATGACATCAAAACTTACAGTACTAAAGTAAAAACATTACTGACAGTCTTATATTGTAATATGGTATTACAAAATGTCAAAGTTAATCCAATACGTCACGTGCGCATTTCTACAAATTATGTCTGATCATTGTTGCTCGAAGACAAATGTTTCAAAATCCAAAGAAAATCAAATGCTAAAATAACCAACATGTACAGCTAGAAAAGCTAAGGATACCTTGTTAACAGGAAGATAAACTTTAGATGGAATATAATGTAGCAATTTTATGGACTGAATATCCCGTGATGAAGTATTGTAATTTTCTTGCCAGCACGAAAGAGCTGGCTATTGGGCCAATTGTATCCTTGGGGACTGAAAGTCCCCCAGCAGTGGCATCAACCCAGTAATAGTAATATCGTATCACAAAATACCATAGTTAATTTGATGCACCATATGTGCATTTCAACAAATGATGTTTTATCAGTGGTGCTCGTACGACGCTATTCTTACCCTTCGATTTCAGCCATTGCTTTCACTGCCTCGATTCCACCTTTAATTTCTGGTAAATCTAGGAAGAAGCCTTTGGTTTTGATAATACTTTGCACTTTCTTCTGTAAGAATAAAAATAATTATACGATTCAAACAATGACAGCTACTCTATTCCGTCCCCCTACATTCTTTATCAATTCTTTAGATGATTAGCAATAGGCAACATGATAATAATTAAAGGCCTTTTAATCCCTTTTCCCAGAAACATGCGTTGTTGCACAATTGGAATTGAGTCAAAATTGTATTCTGTTTCACCTATACAATTCCTCTAAAAAAAAAACTGGTTACGAAGTATTGATAACTATCTTTCCTAAGATGCAAATGTTTTAGGATTATTTCATTTACTTTTTCGTACAAATATTTTTCATTTCATATCATAGCACTAAGACTAATTATATACATTTTAAACTATCATTTGTACCCACTTTAATGTTTCTATCTGCGCCTGGTAGTGTTTTATATTGTTCATCAATATAATATGTGTTTCTTTCCCCACATGGTACGTAAGGTTCATTGGGATATTTCTCTCGGAACTTTTTCAGAAAGTGTTCCTCGAATCCAGTCAATGTTTCATCCATATCAACTAAAACAATCAATCTCTTTTGTGTGTTTTGTGTTGATTCAGCAGCACCCATTTTCAGAATTTTAATATCTGTAAAGGAATCAAAGATCTTACATGTTATAATAAAATCTATTTTTCAGTTGACGACCAGTTAAATTATTCATGGTAATTAACAAGCTAACAATTTTAATATACGTTAAACCAGTAAAAGAAATACACGTTTTTCTTAAATAAAAGATAATTTCAATAATTTCAATAGCCGTGCGATGTTATAAATTTACTACCGAACCATAACTATTTTAAATAAATAAAATAAGTAAATACTTACCATTATTTCAGAAACTAACAATGTCTCGGACAGTAGTAATCACCTCCGCATGCTCATATGCGATGCATTTCTTGGGTATTCGTGTTCCTCAGTCCACAAGAAAATCAGAACAAAACAAGTAAGAAGTAAATTATTTGCGTCGCTTGGTTACCATACCGACTTACACTTCGTATTGGAGCGAAGCTATAAAGGAAGTCAGTGACATACACGATAACAGAAAGCAGGGAACGGATATATGTAACCATAAATAGTTAATAAGTATTCATAAAAGTATGTAGAAACATGGACCAGTTGTCAGAAGGCACCATTATAAGTTGGATGATATTAGATTGGAAATCAAATGGAGTAATCCACAAAATAAAAAAAATCTGATCAACAAAAAAGCTACAAACATTAACTCCTGAAACAAAAGATTGATTCCTTTAGAAGGGTAATTATTTTCTGTTCTGTGTGCGGCAATGAGTGTGGAGTCGTTGCTGGATATGCATTCAGTGGACATAAGTGTTCGTCACCTTTGATTTTTCACTATATATTTCATAAAAAACTACATTAAAAAAAAAATTCTTCTGAAGTTGTTTCTTATCTGATTTCAATGAAACTTTCACCACCAAACACAGAAATTCATAGTTTCATTGCATATTTAGAAATAATTTTTTAGTGTGCTGTTTAAAAGAATACATGATTTAAAGAGAAAGTTTAACTTTATGTCACAATTCAATATATAATCAACTATTATTGTGACGTCAAAAATTAAAGTCTGGTTAATTCATGAATTCTTTCAAATCTTTCTTAATAAAATTATGTCCAAATACACAAAGAAACTATATAAATGTCTGTGTTCACTGGTGAAAATTTCATTCAAATCGGGCAAGAAATTGTTTCAGGAGAAGTTTTTGAATAAATGTACTTCTATATGAAATATATAGCGAAAAGCGAAGGTGACGAATACGTATGTCCACTGACTGTATATTGGCAATGTTTTTAGTCGATATAGCAATTACCAATTATGATGCGCCAGATATCGTCTCCGTAGTGTTAATCAGCATGTCATCTCTTTTTCTGTATGTAAGATTTCGGTCATAAAAAGATTCTTGTTATTTTTAACAGTATTCTAGACTCCCGGGGGGTAGCTTATTACCCCTAAAATGGATTTAGAAGAAAAGAAAGTGTAAGTAGTTAGTACATAAACGAAAACAATAATAAAGCATCACTTCATGATCACAGTCCAGACAAAACGCGACAATATCTGTACAAATACAATACAAATACAATTTAAGGAAAATCAGAAAAAAAAACAGAATTAAAGGTTAGTAAATATATAATCCCATAAAAACTGGTAGTCAGGTCATGTATATCGACAACGCTCAGCAAGCAGTAAAATGCTAATTCTGAAGACTTGTGTATCAGTTACAATTTCAGGAAAAGAGAAGCAATGATGAATCTAAAACACCGAAAAGTGAAGACACAGAAATTTTGTAGCGATGAAGATTCGTTATAGCGGCCAGATTCCAACATGCCTTTATGGTAGCCTCATTTGATTATTTTTACGTGATATCAGCGCCCCAACTTATGGTCAAAAAATTTCCTCACCACAATAATCCGTAGACGATTGTATCAACTTCGATACAAAGGAATGTTGATACCTAGAAGTGGAAAGTTTACAATCTGAAAACTTTAATCATTTTATTCATCATATATCCGAAAATGCAATACCGGTATTAGCCTGTCTTTGTTTCCAGAAATAGGTTTAAGTAGGAAGCTGATCTGACCGGATACAGTTGCGAATCCAGTGGGAGGGTTCAGAGGGTCTGAGCACCCCAAAAATTTTAAAACCCTGCAGAATTCGGTAAGAAATTGATCTTGGAACACCACTCTCCTTGTTCGGATAGGTTTGAAGTTAGACCCCTTTAAAAATGCCTGGTATCTGTAAGACCCTTTACATCAAATTTAATCGCATATATAAGATGCAGATTGTGAATGTGAAATTAAAGGACTGAGTCGATATCTTCTCTCTTATTTTAACTATTACTCAGTGATCATTCGCGAACTATAATCCCCTACAGGCCAATAATCCTCTTGACAGTGTCTTGGCTATCCATTTTGGAATGATCCTCCATCTTCATATATTTAATTATTAGGTATATGGAGAGTCTGAACGTTAATTTGTTCCTAATTTATTTCCTTTACATTCTAATACAAAATATATAACCACATAATGCATCCATTCCCAAAACAGCCCCGAGCAACGACCATAAGAATTTGCATTACGTTATATTTTGTGACTACTGTAACTGTAAATAAAAGGATCCTCGATCCAGTGGCATATATGACCGCGGCAATTTGACAGCTGAACTCGGTTTGACCAAATGAATAATTCATTACCACTTCATTCCTAGGTGGACACAGCACTCTTTTCAGATTATTTGAAAATTGGCCCTTGATTTCTGTTCAAACACTTAATTTCCACCACTATAGTTCGTATCGAACGGTAAAGACGAAGACGTTTATTTGGTCTATAATTCGGAAACAGATTCGTCTAAACTCCAATAATAAAACATTATTATTTTTATGCTTGATCGCTGAGTTTTATGACAATTGGTACAAAGAATTATTCATACTTGGGAAAGACAGACAACGATGGACAAGGATATACTATAATATGACCACAAAATCTGACAGCAGGTTAAGAAAGATATCCCAATTCTTCCTGTAAATCTTCTATAATGGTTTTCCATTTGCCATCCGTCCAATTGTCAAGTCGAGTTTTATCACCCAGATTAGACCATCTGTTATCACAAGCTGTAAAAACCACGTGTTTCCATGCTGGATTCTCTATAATACCTAGAATTAAACCATTTCTAAATTATCTTTTTGGGGTTGAGATGCATATATTTCTGATTTTTGTGAGTTAATAAAAGGAAGATTTAGGAGAACAAACGAGCTTTTATTTCCGTTAGCTAGTCTTTTGCATTGTATTACTGTTGTGTATAAATCTTGCAGGAAACGACCAAGTCTGTTTGTGGCCGATTGTTATGATTTGTCGTTCATATTCAATGCAAGTATAATTAAAATTGTTTACATCAGTTTGTACGTTCTTTACTGTGTATACTACGTAACTCAGAAAGTTATTTTAAAACATTTTATTTTCTCAGTAATCCGTACTTTATGTTCCCTTCTTTTCATAATTCATTGTAATTTACTCAACATATTCGAAAACTAACATAGCAAAAATTATGCGTCTTCAAGAAAATATAGCTAATGGTTTTGATGCAACTCGTTATTTTTCGTTATGCTTAGCGCAGAAACAGTATTTACTTTTGCTAATAACTTTGTTTTCAACATACAGAGAAAACAAAAAGTGATGCTAGAATGAAAAAAAGGTATTTAAAAAGAATCACTGCATAAACGCCAAGCATCTAAAAATAAAATAAAAATTGTAAAATGTAGATTATATACCAGTAATGTCAACTTTGTCATCAACCAGTATGTTTCCTTGAATGATTGTTTTATCCCATGTAATAATTAACTTGTCTATCCATTCCTTTCCAAGGTGATCCTCAATCCATTCGTACTGAAAAATAAGAAAGTGCTTAGTAAGAAAGAACAAAATATTCAGACAGGCAAATGCTATCCAATTCCATTTTGGGTTTTTGTTTGTTTGTTTTTTATTTGTTTATTTATCTAATATGGTTTTCTCTTCATCTTGATTTCTTTTATTCACTCAAATTCTCGTTTAACAATCGATCCGTTGTCTCCGTTACTTTAAGCTATATATGCAGCGCAAGCGCTGGTATTATAAGAACGGGTATAATTAGAGCAATATAATGATATTTGTGTGTGATGAACAAAACATAATTGTTGCATTTTTCAATTTTTGTAAATGATTTTCTATAACATATAAGGGACCATAAAAGTTTGCAGAACCCTACTTAACTTTAAAGAACCTGTATCGTAGATTTTATCATTATATTGAAGGCATGAACAAATATCATCCTCTTACTAGTTATCAATAAAATCTAAACAATTTCTAACTTGAAAACAAGTAAAAGAATTTTTTGACATAGCTTCATTAAACAACTCACTTTTTCTGGAACGCTGTATATGTATTCAGATGGTCGATATAATGGGTTGGTAACAATAAACATATCGACTCTGAAAACAGTAAAATAGTACAGCTAACCAGTAACTTTTTTTTACATTTGTCAAAAAAGTTGAGTCGAGCACACATCCTTTTTTCTTCTGTTTTTCTTTTTTTTTCCTTCATTATCCTAAATACAAACGTGAATCCATAACCTTGGAGATGACTAGTGGTCTGTAGATGTGACCAACTATCCAGAACAATCCGAGGCTACCGAGGCCCAGGTTTGTACCTCAAATAAAACAAAGCTATCATTTAAGAAGTGGGATCTGTAGTCCTATAAGATATTAAGAAATTAATAAGTAGATGCATACGGAGTAAGAATAAATATAAACAGTCTAAGAAGTAGAGAAAGGGTACTCATCTGTGAATCGTGTTTATAGCATTTCTTATTTATTCTTATTTTTACAAGATGTATGAATGGGAAACACTGCCTATCTCACAGAAATGATAAATTGTACAAGATATCACACCCTTTCATCCGAGATAGTTCTTTGATAGCCTAACTGCTCCTTTAACTTCAGGAATATCTCCATTAAATCCTTTACTTCTGTAAATACTTTCAACGTGATTCTGAAATAAATGAAATGTAATGTGTAGGAAAATTGCAAAAAAAGACAAATAATATCAATAACAAAACAAGAACTTCACCTGTTTATAAAATATGTTATTGGAAGTTGGATAAAAACAATTATTATGGATTTTAATGCTACACAATGTCCTACGGTTGAAGCCTATTTGAATTTCCAATCACGAAAAACTCAGAATTGGTAGAGGATTATATATTTATCATTTATGGACAGTTACACTGAACCCTATGTTAAACTATGTCTTACATGTCTCTGCACAAGGTCCTCTTGGATTTGGATTGACACAAAAAAATAAAGAAAAGAAAAGAAAACCCTGTTAAGGTTAAACCATTGTTGTGACGTCAGTCTGTTCATCAAAAGGTGGATTATTCTAGAATCCACATTTTCTTAACTTATTTTCGGAAAAGTATTCATCCGTAAAACCCTTCCAAGATTAATGTAATCGGTTACATGTTTGAATCTGGAACACTGTCAGAAACGTTATTCTAATATTTTCACTGTCTTTTCCCTCGATAAATTCAAACTACTACCTTTCTTAGTTTAACACTGCTGCAGTCTTACCGCCGAGCTACGGATTGCACATAGTTAACCCGTACATGGCATTTATAAACTTACTACCAGTATTCCCAATATATACCGATGCAGTTTTGTATATTATGTATATGTCACTTAAGCATACAATTTTATGAAATTTCGTAAACACTGTTTAAATTACTTTAAAACAAAGGTCTATCTCCAGCATGCAATGGTATGTTTAGCTGGTTTTGGCTGCCCATATGCAATGGTATCCTTAGTTGGTTTTGGCTGTCCACATGCAATGGTATATTTAGCTGGTTTTGGCTGCCCGCATGCAATGGTATATTTAGCTGGTTTTGGCTGCCCGCATGCAATGGTATATTTAGCTGGTTTTGGCTGCCCACATGCAATGGTATCCTTAGCTGGTTGTGACTGCCCACATGCAATGGTATATTTAGCTGGTTTTGGCTGCCCACATGCAATGATATATTTAGCTGGTTTTGGCTGCCCACATGCAATGATATATTTAGCTGGTTTTGGCTGCCCACATGCAATGGTATATTTAGCTGGTTTTGGCTGTACTTTTTCGTTGCTCTTCCACATTTAATTTTTTTTTAATTTCCAACCTTTGCAATCGAGCACCACTGATGAGACATAATATGCTGAAGTATCAAATTAATGTTGGTATCTTGCGATAATGTACTTCAGCTTTGTTAAGAGTATTAATAAAATACATGTCTATAATTACATCATTTCCCATGGCAGATCGTAATACATTTATATTTGTTGAATCAACTACTTAAAATCCTGTAATTCGTAGCCCCGTGTTTACCGGTAATTTCTACACGCGACTTAGCGAGGACGACCTTTCTGTCGTTGATTTTATTCTAGAAATGGACCCTACATTTTTTTCATGGAAGAAATGTTTGTGTTTGTATTTATTCATAATAGACTTTATACATTAGTGGTAATTTGTTAAAACTTAAGCGTAATTAGATTGGTGAATACAGAAGACGCCATAATAGTGGTTTAAGTAGAAACAATCCAGTCGCTTGAGACTTGTTGGTTCTTTTATACGAATCCATATTTATCCATTCTATCTCTTACACTAATACAACGACTATTTACCAACGGTTTCGGTTCAGTCAGTTATGTGAGGTGATTTCTGAGAAATAGATTTAAACACTTTCCTTTGAATCATACGTTGAAATATGTCCTGTGGTGGTGGTGGCCAACCTGGAATTCTGATCGGCACGAAAATTTTAAACATGGTACAGGACTATCTAAGAAACATTATGGCAAACATAACAGTTCCATTGGCCAAGTGGTTTCTGAAAGAAGATCGTTGAATTCAGTCAATCGGAAGGTATTTTGGCCCTGCCAGTCAAGTTTCAGATCCAAAGGAAAAACGGAAACTTTGTAGATGATTATCCATGGAATATTCTATCAAATTTGCTTCCATTCTGTCCACTGGCTTCGAACAAAAAATCTTTTAAACATTTACCATTGAATCAAGTGTTAAACTTTGCCCCTCGATGGTGGTCATCTTTGATTTCTGATCAGCGTGAAACATACAAACTTGGTAGAGGACTATTTAAGAATTGTTACAGTTTCATCGCCCATGTGGTGTCCTACAAAGCGGCTTTAAATTTCTACCTATCCAAACATATAATTTGCCCTGACTACCATATTGAATTTCCTACTGGCACCGACATTGCAAACTTGTAAAGAACCATCGAAGGAATATTCCCACCGACTGTGCTTTCAATCCATTCACTGTGAAAGCTAATGACGATGGCGACAATAGCAGTAGTTTACCTTTCGGACAAGTAAGCAACAAAATTAACCCCGTTTAAGAGAAATTATGGATACAAAATGTGTGTACCAGAAAACCTAGTCCAAATGTATAAAAAGGTATCTCATATAATATAATTCTTGCACACTTCATTCTAAGTAAAGTCTTCAATAACCAGTAAAACTATAACTTCAGTTTTCCCGTCACCATTTTGCTGACATATTGCTAAAAGTGGCGTTAAACACCAATCGAACAAATAAATCGTAATATAAGTATTTGTAATTACAAGACGGCCTTTTAGTCTGCAGTTGAGCAGAAATCTACTTTCAACCCGATAAAAATTTAGTATGACCATCTTGTTCCAACATGACATTGTTATTTCCGATTAGAATCAGGAAAGTTTGACAAAGTTATCCTTCAAATACTATGTCCGACACCACAGGGGAAAATAAATATAAACATGTATCTGAGACTGTCATCTTTGTATCCGATACCACGGGAAAATAAACACACGTGAGAAATGTGTAACTAAAATATACTTATTTAAAATGTCGAAAGTTTACAACTTGTATTAAAGTTGACTATGGTTTTGATATTTTGTATTTTTCTTAATCAAATATACCTTGGTGCAGGTATAAAAGAGTGTCTTCAAACACTATTTACTCACTTGAACATTCTTGCTAACACCAGGTAGTTTTTTGTAGTCTTCCACATGATAGTAAGTTGTTCTTTGATCGCATGGTACATACGCGTACGGTTCATTTTGATATTTCTCTCGATAATTTGCCAAAAAGTATTCCTCGAGTCCATTGATTACGTCATCGAGGTCGAGTAAAACGATTAGTCGTTTCTGATAAGATGCAGCAGAACCCATCTCACTGATAGAATGGGTATTGTTAACTAAAAGATATATAACATGGTTTAGCTCTGAACACTGTGTACCTATAAAACCGGTTTAACCCCACCACTATTTAGTGCCGTACCAAATTAGGAATATACAGTCTCTCTGTTGTTTCTTTCAAGTTTTGCCTTTCTTCTTTTGGTGTTTTTGAGGGAAGTGATGATGCGATTTGTTATGATGTACTT